>SCHK01063088.1:5335-21154 GCA_004124795.1 Poropuntius huangchuchieni
GTTTGGGGTTTTTTGCACTGATTCTTAATAATTTACTAGATTGCCAATATATATTTTTATCTCAGTCATATCCACATACTGCAGCACCATTATTAGTCATATTATCTATGTATTTATAGGTCAATCCTGTCATTCAGCGTCACATTACTGACTGACACACAGCGTAACTTGCTTATTCATCCTTTGGCCTTTGTTTAAATAATTTAAATCATGTGTTTTTCAGTGTAGTAGGGAGAATTATGTCATAGTGCTTAGCACTGGCCAGCTGGTATTAAGTAACTGTAAACATTCATAGTTTTTGATTTACCTTTAACATTGTGTATTTACCACTTGATACCAAACCAAATCTTTATATATATATATAGAGAGAGAGAGAGAGAGAGAGAGAGAGGAATGTATGGACATTTTTAATACAAGCTGGAGGTAATGGCCTCACAGGTCCTAATCATGCAATATATTGTATTTGAGCATGAATATTTATTTACTTTCTGTTTATATTTTTGTAATGATACCTTCAGACATCCATTTGCATTCTCTTTCTTCTTTGTGTCCTTTTCCATGTGGACATTAGCATAAGGCAAATGGTTCTAATTTGACTTTCATTTGCGTCGAGGTTTGCATTTCTATAGTTTAGCTGCTAACATGTTGTTCACACCCTGACCTATGCCTGGATTACTCAATTCAGAGGAAACACCCTCATGGTTCGACTTTTGTACAACTGTGTGGTAGAAAGAAAGATTGTAAGCATCATAAAATTATATTCCTTAACTAAATCTCTTTTATTTAAACAAAAATACTTAAAGACTGTTACGAAAATCTATGTAACACTGGTTGGCCACTGTGCATGTTTTCTGGGAAAGCTATTCTGTGTTTGTTTTTTGTTCAGTCTGAGACTAATTTAATGTCCTTTTGGGGCCTTTGCCTTTTACTTTTCATTACTTCCAGACTCTCAGAGAAACCTTTTAGAGTGTTTCAATGCATGGCAATAAACAACAACAGTTTCTCTGCTATTTTTTTTTAAAGTGTATTGGAAAGTTGCAAAGGGTTGAAAAGCAGTAGGTCAAGTGGCAGACCTGGAGGGAAAACAAGTGATTCAACTCATCCAGAAAGAAATCCAAAAGAAACATTTTTTAATCTTTGTGAACCTTAAAGCAGTACAGTCAAGGTTTATGAATTATGTGCAGTGCAAACACGAGTTATTAAATGTGACCTAAAAACAACATAGCCAAACAGTACTGACATAGCCTACTGTATCTTTAGAGTGAATGTTGGTGATTAAGCAACTGATGACTGATGAAGGAACTGAGACTCACTAGATGAAAGTAATAGTTCACTCAAAAATGTACTCGAAATGTAGATGAGTTTGTTTCTTAAGTGGAACATATTTGGAGAAATTCAGCATTAAATCACTTGCTCACCGATGAATCCCCTTGAGGTGTTATTATGGATTCTGGGCTGGTATTTTTGTCCAGATCAATCTGCCTTAATGATTACTTTATTACAAACATGCAGCTTTTCACTTCACAAGACATTAACTGATGGACTGGAGTCGTGTGGATTACTGTTTTTATCAGCTGTTTTGACTCTCATTCTGACGGCACCCATTCACTGATCCATTGATAATCAAGTAATGTAATGTTAAATTTCTCCAAATCTGTTCTAATGAAAAAACAACTCATCTACATCTTGGAGGGTGAGTACATTTTCAGCATTTTTTTTCCCATTTCTGAGTAAACTATTCCTTTAATTTGCCAGGGAAGAGTGGAGCTCCATAATGCACAATTTAATAATTTATTTTATTAATTTATTTGCCCTCACCTATCTACCTTTCTACCTTTCATTATGTTGTCACTCTCCTCTTGCCAGGCAACAGGACCCTGGTTCATATTTTTGGAGCCTTCAAAGCAGACAGCTCCCAGAATATACACAGAGGACAAAACAAAGAGAGAAAAATCCTTGTTGCTAAGAAACAGAGGAAAAACAGATCAGCAGGAGGACCGTTTGCATGAAATAATAGACCAAATTAAGCTGAATTACTACACCATGCTTTGCAATTGTAATAACACAATGTGTTTTTGTCACTTAAAATTTTAAAAGAAAGAAAAATAATTTTACACTGTTTTCAAAACACTTGCGTGCACTGAATATAACAACCACACTGTCATTACATTCTGAAAATAATTCTTTAATTTTAATATGCAAACTATTTGTCAGTGTACTATCTAATGGGGAGTATTTGCATTTAAATCATATCTAATCACACAACCCAGCCTTAAGAACAAACATAAGAATCATACATTTCACAAAAACTTAATAAATATAGATTTATAACATAAGGTCACATCAGGAAGTCCTTGGAGATTAGCTGCACTTTTAAAATTAAAAAGCAAACTAGAAAGAAATATAATGTTCATCTGTTGTCAGCAGTATTCGAACCGTTATTGTTGCACAGCTTAAGAAGTTTCTAAAACACATTTTTAACCTGAAAGGGAAAAAGACATTCATCAGATCACTGTGCTTATTATATATGGAGAAGTTTTGGTTCACTGCTTATCATTTTGGTCTTACCTGCTTTTGTCTTCTCTTGATTTGCATTTCTTGTTGTTGTTTTGCCCTGACCTCCTCCAGAGTTAAGCACCCACCTGGGATAGTATGAGACAATAACCAGACAATATTGATGTATTCTATTTGAAAAACACATAGAAACAACTGACTGTGTCAAATCTGGTGACCCAGGATAATGTAAAGTATTTAACAGTTTCTACACTGCTTTTACGCTTGTGCCAGACCAGATATTCATGTATAAAAGGAACTTTAACTCCCTCTAGTGGTCAAAACACAAATTCTTTGCATTTTATTCCTATCAAACAAATTCTAGGCTTCTCATATTTGTTTTCTGACATGCTTGGTTGAATGACTCACCCACAGTACTAGGAGATATGGAAATGTAACCCATGGCCCGACTCAAGCGCAGATCCTCCAGAGCTGCCAGTTCTGCTTCTGCTTCTGTTAAACAGCAAAGAATTCAATCAGTGAGCAATGACCTTTTAATCTTCTGTAACTTCCTTTTAAACTTAACAACAGGAAACATCACATATTTAATTCTGTACAAAAATATAAAATGCATTCAGTTTAATGGGTGATATAATATGTGCTCTTGTTGCTTCCATTGACAACAGTTTTTGGAGTAATTGGTGAAACAGCATTATTGGAGACAGGTTATTTGTTATTTAAAAATACAATTTGTACATTTATTTATTTATTTATAAATCATCCTTTGAGTTAGAAATTTTCCCCTAATCGAAGAAGCACCCATTCAGGAAGGAAAGAAAGAAAGAAAGAAAGAAAGAAAAGAAAAGAAAAGAAAAGAAAGAAATCAGAGTGAGATGCTGCATCACAATATACCTACTTTGCTGAATATCTTGTCTTTTCTTTGGGTTTGGTGCAAAAACTGTAAATGCCTTTTGACTGTCACACAAAAAAATAGGAAAGTGTCAGTGATCAAAAGTAATTATTTGAGTGAACAAAAAAAAAAAGCTCTAATGGATTCTATGGCAACTGCACAGTTTACTGCTGATGCTTGGATTAAGACCTGATCCACCATATGTTTCCATTGGCACTGTCCTACCTGTGGATTTCAGAAAGCGCATGCGAATATGTTTTTGGCATTGGTTGTTCCTTCGGTGCATATTTCGCAGGTTTTGACCTCGTTGAAATCTCGGTCGGTTTCGCCTGTATTACTTTATTGCTTCTCTCCGTTGCTTTGGGTTTGTATTCGCTGTCACGGGTGCATCTTGGGCAGCTTGATGCCCTGATTTTGCGGTAACCGACATCTCTGGTTCTGACTGCAGGTGTGGTTTCAGCTGTACTGGCTTTCTTGTGCACATGCTTAGGTTTCGTTGTAACAGGTTTCGGCTTTATAAGTCTTGTGTCCGGCATATTTAACATTGAAGCATTCGAGCTCTCACCTGCACTCACCGATGATGTGCGAATTTCCTTATTCCATTGATGAAGCTTAATGAACCGGTTTCAAGCAGTGATATAACAGATATTTTCATTCAAAAGAATCGGTGTATAAAGCATAAAGTATAAAGACCGTGTGTGTAAAGTTTAGTGGACAACCATAAACAGCGCAACCGCGTGTCTGATCCGATTACTGAGCTCGCGCGCAGGGCACACTGGCCACCGGTGACCTCACGGTATACCATAGTAACCACGCATAGTAACCGGTACTTCAACAACTACTAGGCCTACTACTAATTACTAATTAATAATAATAGTAATAATAATAAAAGGCATAATAATAATAATAATATAAATGTGCATTCATTTTATTTTACTTTATTTTTATAGGCTAATAACGTTACATTTTTAAAATACATTTTGTAATTTTTTGCGGCGCTGTCTGTTGTGGTTGGTCTCGCTATTCTAAATTAAATTAAATGTAGCCTATAACAAGTGTTACTCTACTAAATTTCTAGTTAGCTTTTATAGACTATTTTTCTGAGGCAAAATATGGAACATTTCTAACCACTTTCAAGGAGGAAAATAGAAGATAGCCTACATGCTTGGTTCACTAAGGGTTAAAATATGCCGTTATGTAGCATTAGTATTTCCAAAGAGAGCTCTGGTCATTAACTCAATCTTTCAGTAGCCTAATCGAGAAGCGTTATTATTGTTATGTTTATTAATAGCTTCGCAATGGCCAAAGCAGCAATTTAAAATATAGAAATGAAGTCTGTTTTGGATTATACGTGCACAAGTATAAGCATTTTATGCCTGCTGCAAAGCGTATAGGCACATTTCCTCATATTTTTCAATGACAGAAGCGTGTACGGTCCTCCTACACTGTAAGCGGTGCTGTAACATTCACCGCCCTGATGAATTTCTATCGCTCTCTACTTTTACCTTTGACGCATTAGGACATGACGGGATTGTAGCAGTCGCTGAAAACGGTCAGTGTGTGATGGGAGAACTACCCCGTTGACTTCGGACAGGTAGGATTATCTTGAACGCTCATTAATCAGTAGTAAAAAAGAAGGATGTTTAGGCAAGGTCCGCGACCGGCTCGGTTGCAAAGGGAGGAGCGCACGCTCGCGCACAGAGCATCATCATTTTCCCTTTTGACTTTCATTTTGTGTATTTCGATGCGCAGCAAGTTACGCCGTGTGCATTTCGTGTGCACGAGAAAAGGCAGCTGCTTTTATATGCATCACGCCGCGCCATAATTTAGGGAAGTGTAGGTCTTCGGGGACGGACAGAGGGCTCTAGCTGTCACTGCACGAACACACGCCCATTTTCAATATATGACCAAAATAATGACCCGCGGAATGAGCATAAGACGTAAATGCACCGACTCCGCAAGGCGCCGTCGCATTCAGTGGGCTTTTTGTAGGACCTGTGCATATGTTTTTATTGCTATTTCTGCCGCTCCGTTATAGGCCGTCGAAATGTTATGACAAATACGCGGATGTTTTTGGGAATCACCGTGGGTGTTTATTCACAAATGACTGCGGCTCGCGCATAAACATTGAAAACACGCGTGGCGTCCTGGCACCTGTGCGCGCGGCGCTTCCTGGTATGTGTCCATTAATGTCGTTCAGGTTTCACAGTTATTTCACGGAGAGAGGGTGAAAACCGTGTTCAATAACTACACGAATGCTTCATTTACACTAGGGATTTTTTATTTCTATGGCTCGTATGAAACAAAGGGCAGCGCATTATTCGTCTTCGCTGTGCAGGCATGGCGCAATTTTATATTAGGCTATTATTGTAGCCAAATTGTCTTGTTTTAAGCAGAAATGCTCAGATGCTTCTTTTTTGTTCAGCTGCGGCCTGGTGTGAGTTATAATAATAATACACTGAACATCTGTGGTCAGATTTACGGTTAAATAAACAACTGGTAGCTGTGGTTGCCAGAACTTTACCGTAAAAATACAATGATGATATTACAGGCATTACGGGAGGTGTTTGGTGATTGCATATTTTACAGTTCCTAATTAAATGAAGTACTGTTAATATCCAACATATTTGAGCTATTTGACCTATCAAGCATCTGTGTCCACTAGTAGCCCAATTACTCACACAAACAAGTTACACCAGTGATTATTATATATTAATAAATTGCAAAATAAAACGCTAGAATGTACATGACTCATAACAGAAGTAAAAGAATGCCACAAATGAGTTTGCATTGAAATGCTGCTTTCTCATTAATTGTAAGGTGTTTTATACTTTTTACATATAAAAAAACAACATAATTTTAACAGTATTTTACTGTACTACATACTTATTTCTTTAATATAACACATATTTTTTATGAAAATTATAAATAATTCCTGAATCCATTTTCATGTATTGTCTTTTAAACTATGATATCGTTTTCACCATATTTGGAAAGGTAACTTAGAATTGCGTTAAACAATTGATGTTTTTTGCTCTAACACTTTGACATTTTTTACGGCGTAGGTAATAGAATGTTACACATTCCATACTGTTTTGTTCAGTTTTGGTATTTGTTTCTGCACATACCCAGAATTTTAAATGCACAGTTCGGACATTGTTTGTGACTGTCTATTAAGTCGGATGTGGCATTTATACACTATAGCCTATACTGTACATATGTAGCATACAATACCACGTATAGAATCTATTATAATTCTACTAATAATATAATTAAACACAGTTGATATTCTTATGTTCTGCTGATTGTATTGAATCTGACCTTAAGTTTCTGATATCTAGAACTGAAACAGTGTAACATTTTCACTCATGTGCAACTCCTGTTTTAAAATTAGTCTACTGGATAGAATCAACTTATTAGATAATGCACCTAAAATAAATCCTCCCCAAAAATTAAAATATATTTGCTGCTTTAATAATTTATATAGTGTGGTCATTTTTTTTCATATCATGCATAAAAGTCATCTAGAAAAGAAAGGCCTCTTTCTTTATATAGTGTAGGTATATTTTTATGTATAGTGGTAAAACGTATGTATGTGAATAGATTTTTTTCTTTTTTATGCATTCAGATGCACTTATTAAAACATAATTATAATTGATCTCTCCTGTCACTGATTAATGAAAGACCTTTCTGCAAGGCTGTCAGTTTCTACAACAGTCATGTTCTTGATTTCATTCTCGTACAAAGTTTATTTCAAACTGTTTGGCTGACTTAAGTCTCACCTTACATTAGAAGACAGGCCCTGTAAGCAAATATAAGAAAACTGTTGAAAATTTGCATGTTCAGCTTGAGTCACTAGACAAATGACCTGCCTCTGGTTGACACATACGAAGTTCTTTAGGATATCTATAGTTTACTGCAGTAGGTTGCATTGGGAATAGATTTTACAAATGGCATTAACTTCAAAGTCGATATTTTGACTTGAAGTAGAGTTTTAGCACACATACATATTTACAGTCAACTGTATTTCAGCTTCTTGTGTCCAGATTCTGTGGAACAATGGACAAGGAGCCCCAAACTAAAGCAGAACCTGCAAAGACAACAGTCAACACCACATCCACCACAGCGGTGAATCCTTCCCATCAGGCCAATGGCGCCCCAAAAACTCCTCCTGCGCTCACAACTGTAACCACCTTCCACAATCAGCCCACCCCCACCAACAGAAAAGTAGTGCAGGTAAGTTTTGTGTATTATTTCTACGCTTTCAAAGTGTTGGCCCTTTTTAGTAATATTCAAAGTATTTGTGCTGTGAACATTTTTAGTAACTGTGTAAGATGAATTAGATGCATTTAGTATCATTACATTTCCATATTCATTCATCTATTTTTAAAGACTACATGCAAATCTTACTTATCAGTCAGATTCATTTGTGAATGAAAATATGATCAGTAAGTAAAAACACAGTTGATAGGAAGATTAGCTGCAGGATCATGAGGAACTACATTTTATTTGATTTCATTATTCAGAACCCACATTGGGAAAGGAATTGAATATATATTCACAGAAACAATTCAGCAAATTCATGTTCATCCAGATAACATGATTCATTGTTTATAAAACTGTCAAAATAATTATCTGCATGAAAAAAAAAATATTATCTGTTAACGAGTAGAACATGGAAATAGTTGTGCAAGTAGTCCATAACATGTAAATTGTAATATTAATATAACATTTTGATTGCATACTTATACATCTTTTTATAATGCTGTTTGTTAATATTGTTTTTCATCTTTTTATAATAAAATTAACCACTTTCTTCTGTCATCATAAAACTCTCTAAATCTCTTCCTCCAGGTCAATCTGTCTGGGGACCGACTGGCACCTTCTTTTTCACCAAGTGAGAGAGTCAACCAAGCTTCATCGTCGCAGCAGGGCCAAAAAACGGTGTGTGTGCGATAACATAGAACTAATGTTCATTTTATTGGTGTTGTCATCACATTTATTGTTTAATTTCTCTCAGATTTCTCTGCCTAACACTCCTGGAGCAACACCTCTTGTAAGAGGAAGTCAGAATCCAAGCACTGCTACGGCTGCTCGTAAAATCTCCCCTCAAGCGCTGCTTCTGGGGAAAAGCCCGACTACAAGTCAGGCTCAGATGCTTCTGAGGGCCCAGATGGTGAGACAACCTGTGTCATGTCCTGTTCTGCAGCATTTTTAACTCTTCATCATTGCAATTTCAGTTCCTCACATGCACTTTAACGGTTTTACCCACAATGCAACAGAAGCCGTGCCCCCTTTCACACTTAAATGGAAACTTTGCTGGTTTCTCAGCTCTTAGTGAATGCAGATGTGAAGGGCATCCTGTGACCCACTGCACTGTTTACTCGCAGTCCTTTGTTAATGTTGTATTTATTGCTTGTATCTGCATCAAAGTATTGCACTGTTTTTTGACAGAAATCTCTCATGCTCGCCAAGACTGTATTTTATGTGATAAAAAAACAGAAAAAACTGTATTATTGTGAAATATTACTGCCATTTATAAAGAACTGGTTTTTAATTTTATTATATTTTAAAAAGAAAATTTGCAGCATCATTATTCCAGTCTTCAGTGTCACCTGATCCTTCAGAAATCATTCTGATATGCTTATTTGGTGCTTCTGTAATTTTCCACAAAAATATTAAGCCACACAGCGGTTTTCACCATTGATAATAAAAAGAAATGTTTCTTGAGCAGCAAATCAGCATATTAGAATGATTTCTAAAGGATCATGTGACACTGAAGACTGGAGTAATGATGCTGAAAATTCAGCTTTTCCGTCAAAGGAATAAATTACATTTAAAATCTGTTAAAACATAAAACAGTTATTTACAATTTTAATAACATTTTAGAATATATTTACTGTATTTTTTCTTAAAAATGCAGCCTTGGTGAGCATAACAGATTTCAGAAAGCAATTCCAAGCTTTTGTCCGGTGGTGTGTGTGCTGTGCACACATATCTGATGTCTAAAGGTTGTATTTCTTCTCAGCTCATGGTCTAGTGTGACCAGCAGGCAAATTGGCTTTAACAAGCAGAGGGATAGTGTCTAGAGGTCTGCACAGGGTGCATGCTTGCATGTCTCTGATGAGGACAGATTTTACTTGACCACATCAAAAGCTCTTCACTGTGCTGTGAAGTTCACCATCACACCTACACAGCAAAAGCAGGCAGGAAATGACAGCCTTCTATTCTGCACCACTGGGACTTTTTCTTTATCTTTTTACCTTCTCTCTTTTTCTTTCTCTCTTGCATTTCTCTCTTTCTCTGTGCTTGCCATCTGGCAGTTGATTCTAACGTCTGCTGTGCGGCCTGATGTACCTGCCCTCTCCTCCTCTTCCTCCTACTCCTCCTCTTCCTCCACCCCTTCCTCTTCCTCACCTCGATTTCCTTCCACACAGGTGAGCTTGATTATGCATGATCGTGTAAAAAAGCCATCCGTTCTCCTGAATTTAAAGGGACAGTTCACTCAAAAATTATGTTTTGTCATCATTGACCCACCCTCCCCCTGAACTTACTTTCTTCCATGTAATGAAAAATGAGAAGTTGAGCAGAATCTCCACACAATAAAAATGAATGGTGACTGATTGTTATTTGTTATTATTATTTGCTGAAAATCATCCTCTCCTCTCAAATCTCCTCTCAAAGACTTTGCAAGAATATCGCTGACAAGTTATATATATATATATATTTAAATATGGAAAGAGCAGCTGAGATATTCTGCTAAATATTTTCCTACGCTGAAAGAAGAAAGTTAAACAAGTTTGTAATGACACGAGTGTGAGTAAATGATGACAAATTTTTCATTTGTAGATGAAATATCCCTTTATTCTATGTAACATTAATTTAACATATAAAAGTAAAAAAAACATTTTATTTCTGAAGATTTAAATCTGTGTTCATCTAGTTTCCGTTACGTGTGGTGTTTTTCCAAAACCAGAATTTATGGCATCAATATCTTTCATTCTGTCTCTGTTCTTCAGCTCCAGAGTCTGACTCTCCGTCCACCTCCACCTGGCACCCTTAACATCCCTCCAAACTTACCACTAAAGCCCACAACATCAAGCCAACCCCCTCCTCTTTCATGCCCAAGATTACAAACTTTCCATCTGAGACCCAGCCAGCCAGCGAATGCTCCAGGAAAAGATGGAGTTACTAAGACAGAAAGCCCAGCATCTCAAACAGCTCAAACAAAAGCACCTGTTCGCCACCTTACAGTTCCACCTCCATGTAAGTGAATGCATTCATATCTCACTCCCCAAAAGATATTCAAAATGCAAATGATTCAATCAAATTTAGAAACAGACTACCATTCAGAAGTTTGAAGCTGACCAAAGCTCCATTTGTTTAATCAAAAATATAGTAATATTGTGAAATAGTTACAGTTAGTTACAAATAGTACAGTTTTAAATAACAGTTTCCTATTTTAATGTGTTTTAAAATGTAATTTGTTCTTATGATGGCAAAGCTGAATTTTCAGCATACATTATTTCAGACTTCATTGGCACATGGTCCTTCAGAAATCAAACTAATATATTGGTTTGGTGCAAAAAACATTTCTTATTATCTAAGCTTAAAACAGTTGTGCTTCAAACGAGTTCAAACGAACCACATTTATTTGAAAAATAATATTTTGTTACTATGTAAAAGTGTTTACCATAACACTTCATTTTGCAGTGTTCTTGTTATACATGTTACATGTACTTACTTTAGTAATAACAATAAATTATGCAAAATTATGTGTAACTAACTTTAAAACAACACTTATCCTTGTCCAAGCCATACTNGACAATACATTATGCAAAATTATGTGTCACTAACTTTAAAACAACACTTATCCTTGTCCAAGCCATACTGTAAGTACATATATATTGTAAGTAGTGTATAATTAAATGTATAATTACACAAATAAAGTGTAATCATCTTATGGTGATTTTTTTTTTATCAGTTTAATGCATCCTTGGTGAACAGTGGTTTACTATGTCATCAAGTATAAAAAAAAATGAGGCTTTAGGGCAAAATGCCACATAAAGTGAGCTAAATTTCTAACATGTCATTCTCAATGTGAGATTGTCCAGCTGATTCTTTTCCTTATTCTTTCTTTTTTCTCTAGCCCTGTATGCACCTGCACAGGCCCATGCCTTAGCGAAGCAGAAGCTGAACAGCAGCAGTCTCAAGAGGCCCCACAGCCAGATCAGCATTCCCCAGCACCCCTTCAATCAGAGGCATACGCCCCCCAACTCTCCCCCCGCCACACCAAAGAAGCCTCTTCCAGAGTTAAAGCGCTGCCCATCCACCCAGTCATCCCAAAGTGTGTCGGTGCAGAGCGCTTCAGTGCCCATCACCGTTCCTTCCCCCGCGAGGTCTCACCTCACACCCCCTACCCTGTCTTTGCCCTTGAGGTCTTCTTCACCCGGTGGGTCCTTACTGGCTACAAAACAGCTGCTGAGGATCGCGTTGTCTTCTGCATCTGCTCAGTGCACCAACGGCCAATCAAAAACAGCCACTGTGTCCCCGCCCCACGATCTCATCCAATCGAAGCCGCTCATCTCACCTGTGCTCGCTAAACCAGAGTGTCCCACCCAGCCGTTACGGACTCCAAACCCATGCCCACAGCTGGTGCAGCTGTCACCCTCAAGACAAACCACAGCGGCCACACCTCTCATCACCACCCCACCGCTGGCGTCTCCTCAAAGGGCATCCCCTCCGTCTCCAGTGCTGCCTCTGGTATCAACCAGCAGCATTCTCGCACCGCTGCAGTCTCTTTTGACCTCACAGAGTCCAACACAAATGGCAGAGATGTCAAAAGAGCCGAAGGATAGAAAGGAAGAGCAGAAGGAGGGAGATGTACCAGAACAGGGTCCTCAAGATCTGAAATGTCCAGCACCCCAAGAGAAAATCACCCAGCCTGTCACCGTAGATCAGCCGTCAAGCGAAACTACGGAGAAGGTTATTAAATACAGTGCAAACCTCAAACTTTTTAGGATACCTTTAAAAGAACTGTACTTTTTGTGGCGACCAATATAGTTTTTTCAATGGACAATATATGATATTTAGAGATAAGCCGATTTAATGCTAAAAAGACAATTTAATAATGACAAATGTTACACAGATAAATTGCTGAAGTGTAATAAACACAAAATTTGTTCAAAATTGGATTTTGGAAACAATGCAAGGAGAAGCGCTTGATAATTGGCCAATCAGGCCGTTATAATCCAATGCCCATAGTCTCATAATGGCCAAATATCAAATATCATCTGATTAATACTTATAGGTGATGTATCAGTCTATCATTGCTTCTTAAAATAACCTTTTTTTCCAGCAGGGTTATTATAGTTAATTTAAATTAAAACCCCAAAAAAGTTTGTTACATTTTCATTATTAAAATATAAAATAAACATTAACTGAAAATAAATATAAAAAATTCAAGTTTATTTTATTTCAGCTAGTTGTGTTTTCATTTAGTTTAGCTTAATGTTCTAAAAAAAACTAAAACTGAAATAAAAAATAAATAAAAATGATATTGATTTATTTAAACAAAAAAAACATTACTACAACTAACTGAAATGAAAATGAAAAATATACAAATAAAAACTTTCTAAATATTAATAGAAGTATAATAGTATCTCAATGATACTATCGTAATACTGTTTTACAGTAATGCTTTAGTGAGTCTATGTTGACTTGAACAATCTCTGCATTTCAGGTCTTGGACAAGATACCAGTCTGCACAGAGGATTCGAGGACTGACAGCCAGATCAAGACGTCACAGAAGAATGAGACACTCTCGACCTCGGTCGCACCATGGCCAGCTGAGAAAGATGACCAGTGTGAGGAAATGTCCACCCAGTCAGACAATCACTCAGGTATATAGAGTCATAGTCTGCAATGAAAAGTGAAATATTTCTCATCAAACATATCCAATTTATCTGAATGTTTTAGGAGAAACATCTGAGATAGTTCATACCTCCTGAAATCTGAAGCAGGATTTATAGACCCTGAAGGTAATATAACAACTGTCTTCATCTTTCTAGCAATTTCCAGCCTGTCTTCTGACATGTCACCCATCCAGTCCTCCATCACTCAGCCATTAGATATGTCCCCTGTGGACAGCTGCTTTCCTCCAAAGTTTCACCCTGTGCTAGAGAGACCACCAGTTCAGCCTCCCACCGTCAGTCAGATGAAGGCCACAGAAGCTCAGCAACCATCAGGAGCGCCCAAACCTTTGGTTCTAACACACCTGGTGGAAGGATTTATCATACAGGAAGGACTAGAGCCATTCCCGGTAAACAAAGTGTCTATCAACCACTGATATCAGCATATTATAATGATTTCTGAAGGATCATGTGACACTGAAGACTGTAGTAATGATGCTGAAAATTTAGCTTTTCCATCACAGGAATACATTACGTTTTAAAATATATATTAAAATTGAAAATGTTGATTATATATTGTAATAATATTTCACAATAATCCCACAGGTGAGCAGGTCATCTCTGATGGTGGGTCCTGGCCGGGAGTCTGGGGTGAATGGTGTGAGGGAAGCAGAACTCATCCCTTCCAGTTCAGAACCTCCAGAGGACTCCACAGACTCAGATGATGTGGTTACAAACAGTAAGTAAAACATCTGCCTTCTTTTCTAAGATTGGATTTGTAGTTTATTGCATCGTCTTTATGAAACAAAAACACCATGTAATCTTTAACTAAACAATTTATGGTCGCCAAAATCAATCAATCAATCAATATCATCTATCTATCTATCTATCTATCCATCTATCTATATGTCTATATGTCTGTCTATCCATCCATTCATCCATCTATCATCTTTTACTAATATTTTTTTCACTGTAGATGGTGTCGGACGGTCCCACAAGCTGGTTCTGCAGTGCCAATTTTGCAAGAGGAAAGGCACCGCCCAAACATTCCCACGCTCCAAGCGCTTCTGCTCCAAATCCTGCGCCAAGAGGTACTCCTCCCTTACGTGACATAAATAACACATTGACGGAATAAAATAAACAACCTGACCTATTAGTATAACTGACACAATAATGAATGGGTGTCTGACTTGTATTCTGGCACAAACAATTGCTCAATCAACACCCTTGCAAACATCTCTCTTGCTTATTAGAGGCAGAAACCACAACTGGAAGGGTCTGAGCATGATTTCCTGCATGAATCTAGAGTTCTCTTCAAAAATAACAACAGAACACATGTCAAATTAACTCTTTGCATGGTGTTGAAAAGGGTATTTCCATACGCAGCTTGAAAAATTAACAGGCCTTAAGTGTTTGGACACAGCTATAAATGTTATTTATGCTATTGCATTAAACAGCAATCATCAATACAAGTGGAGTTTATTTTAAAGTAATACAGAACCAAAAAACCTTTGTTCTGAATATTTTGAAGACTTTAAGGGAAAATATTTACAAGAAAAGGATTTTGTTTTATAGCTAATGTGGTGAACTACAACTGTGGTTACTGTACTGGACACCTGTATGTCAACTTGAGAAACTAAAAATGACACAACTTGGTCATTGCAAAATAGCTAAGTGAGGTTAGCTAAGACAAAAGATGAATCACTTGTTTGCAGATGGCACTTAGAATAATATTTTGTATCCAATGCAATGACGTTGATACATTTTAAAGTGTACAAAAGTGTCCCTATATTTTTTTAGGAGCACTGTATTTAATTATGGTTGAATAGTGAGTCATGCACTCAAAGCTAGTCGCTAGCATTGTCCTAAAAAACTCACACACTTACACATACATACTGTGACAGGATGTGGTCATGGTTTGTGATAAACATCAACCCTTGACACACATTACAAGCTGCAAGGCTGATTTTGGTCAGTATGTTGGGCTGACTATAAAGACAACCTTTGTTTACCTTCTTGATGTTCTTGCAGGTTCAGTTACACCAAACGTTTCCGTGCGCTCAGGCGCTGTGTGAGTGAGGGGGGCCACCGATCTGAGTTTAATGGTGCTGAAGAAAATTTCCACCAGGTTTGTCCAAGACGTGTAAAACAATGTACTTGTTTAAGAATCTATGTGCTATACTAAATTCTGTTACCGTCTAGGCCAAACATGGGACCACGGAGCAGTGGAGAATCCTTCAGCAGCCGCCACACGAGGGTGAAGATGGGACGGCTGCTCCAATGAAGACCAGGCTCCGCAGACACACGGAACAGGAACGAGAGCGAGAGATTAGAGTCAGGCAAACGGTGGAGGAGACGAGAAGTGCTCCCACCTCACCCATAGATCCTGTGTCTCCCACCGATGTCTCCCCCTATCCAAAACCAGCTCAGTGGTCGGTGGATCAAGTGTCAAGCTTTATATCCAATTTACCAGGTACAAAGAACCCCTATCTGTCTGTCTGTCTG
>SCHK01063106.1:0-27179 GCA_004124795.1 Poropuntius huangchuchieni
ATGTCTCTTCTCTGTTCATTGTAAAATCTTCTGCATATTTTATGGACATGGTTGGTGTCACTGGTGCATTTGTACCTTTTGTTGGATATTCTGGAATTAAACCATTATATTGTGACTGTCTTTCTTCATGTGTGGTATCTGTTCTCTCCACAGGTGTTTTATCTTCTGGTGTTTGCAACTCGATTACTGTTTTTTCAAGTGTGTCTGTTGGGATTATTATTTCTTGTCTAGATGAAATGAAATCTTCTGCATATTTTATGGACATTGTTGGTGTAACTGGTTCATTTGTACTTTTTGTTCGATATTCTGAAATTAAACCATTATATTCTGACTGTTTTTCTTCATGTGTGGTAGCTGTTGTCACAGGTGTTTTATCTTCTGGTGTTTGCAACTCAATTTCTGTTGTACATTCAGTTTCAGGAAGCTCTGTTGTTGTTTCCTCCTGATCTTCAATCTCTATGGCAGTATTTTCATGTCCTCTGGAGGGAGCTGATGTTACTAATTCATTTATACTTTTTGTTTTTAAATGTTCTAAACTTAAACCATCATATTTTGACTGTCTTTCTCCATCTGCAAGTGTTTGTAACCCAATTTCTGTTGTAAATTCTGTTTCAGGAAGCTCTGTTGTCATTCCAGTCTCTTTTTCTGTCAGCTTGGCAGCGAGTGTATTCCCTCTGAATGAGGTTGGTGTCACTGGTTTATTTGTTCGGGGGTCTTTTGTCATTAAAATGTCAGGTTGACTTGCAACCAAGATCAGCTTCTCCGTTGCTGTCCAGTCTTCTCTTTGTGCAGAGTATTCTTTCTCAAGCTTGTGTTTTATATTAAATACACTGTTTTCTTTTTCCAATGTTGCTTTTGCCATCATTAAACTAGTTCCGCTGAAGCTTGTCTGGTGTTTTTGACCAAATTTTGTGGTTTCCTGAACTGCTTCCACTGTTGGCCTGATTTCTTTGCCCCCTGAAGATATTTTCTTCTCACTTCCTTCATTTTCTGCTAATGGTCTCTCCAGTTCTGTTGTACAGTCTGTTTCAGTCAGCACTGTTGTAATTCCCATCTGTTGTTTTGTAAGTGTGACAGTATTTGCATATTTTTTGGAGTTGGCCGGATTTTCTAATTCACTTGTATTCATTTCAAGATGTTCTGTACTCAACAGAAGATCTTTAGTGTTTTCTGTCTTGAAGCTCTCTGTTACGCTTGATTCTTTTGTTTTGTCTACTGCATCATGTGGTTTTAAAACCATGTGACTGAATGATGACATTGTTGAAGTCGTCTTGTCATCACCTTCTTTCAATTCGTCATCTGCTATGACAGTCGTTGGCCTTGGTTTCCATATGCTTCTTTTTTGCCTAAACGTTTTCAGTGGAATTTTGTTTTTGTGTATTGAGTCGTTTGCAGATGAGGCGTTTGTATGTATATTTGTTGCTAACATCTTAGTTTCTGCTGTAACTATGCTATCCTTTGCTGTCATTTGGAAACCTCCCATTCCTAATAACACCAGTATTTTTTCCATGTGGATGACAGCATCATTACTAGAATTGGATGCAAATTTCAAAGCACTTTCCGCTAACTCACTTATTTCGATTTCTACTCCTTGGTGCGGTTGTGAATATCTTGTAGCCTGGTGTATGGGACAGATGGTTGAACTCTTTTGATTAATAAATATTCTCAACCGTGTGGCAGATGGGAAGGTATTCCTTAGCATCTTAGCTAGATCTGACACCTGTTTCCATAAACTTCTTTCAGGGGTGTCTTCAAAAGCATCTCCTGAAAATCCATCTGCGGTTTGACCAGAATGATGGTCAGTAGTGCAGTAAGAGGGTTTATCTTTTGGTTGCTTAATCAGTTTTGTGACTGTTTTTCTTTTAACATGGAATACACCAATTATAAGACATGTTTTTGAAGTGATGCCTTGTTTTGATGAATGCATCGTCCCTCTTAGCAAGCTCCTAATAAGCTGTCAAGAAAATACAGTGAGAGTTTGGGTCTTTTTTCTCAATGGAATTAGTGAAAAAAAAAAAACCTTAACACAAAAACTAAACACAAATCAAATAGTGATTTCAATCTCTTGTTAATTGATGGTGTGTAATTACTTGGATTTTATGTTTTTTTTTTCCTCTCTACTGTTTAAGTGATATCAATTGAATTCTCATTATCTTTAGAATAATATGTAATATAATCAGTATTTCAGCTAAATGTTGAATCTTTCCTATAATTACTATTTTCTTGCAGACAACAAAAAATAAATAAATAAAACAATATTTCAAAATGTTTTAAGAATATTTAATCTTCTCATTCCGTAAAATAAATATTATACTAAATTGCTATTTTAAATCTTTTAAACCGTCATAGCTTACCTTTGATGGTAAAACTGCAGTCTGTTTTTTCTCTTTATGATGTCCTCTGTAAACCCAAGTGCATGGCATACGATTGATCCTGCGCACTTCTGCAATGTAGACACACTTTACTATAAAGCATCTGCACATGTAGCCATGTATTCTAAGAACAGATTGAAGTAGAGCCCAGTCCTGGCACAATATTTCTTGACATGAAGTACTATCTGGAGTCCTTAATGTTTTCTGCAGTTGCAAATGCATAGGAACTACAGCAAGGAGAGACAAAGACAACCACCATAGCCTCATCACGCCATAGGCTCCAGAAACATTTCTTTCGCCGCTTCAGGACGTTAGACAGGAATGTCTCACTGTGCCCTTATCTTTGTTTTATCTGAGTCTCTAGGTTTTACTATATACATATGATAAGACATAAGAAATTCACCTCGCTGCAGCTAGTGGCTGTAATGTTACCCATATCAACACGTACATCAGAATTACAGTTCCAGCTTATTTTAATATGGAAATTTATAATATATCATGCAAACTAAGCATAGAATTAGAACCCAATGAGACACACACCCATTATTAATTCTAATTAACTAAAAGGAGTGTCATTATCAAACTGCTATATGCTGTATAAATGATGCAACCCATTTTCATTTTATGATTGAAGAAAGCTTGAAGAAAGCAGAAGAAAGAAGGATTTGAAGAGAGCAAGAAAACAGTCTTGCACAACTTTGCTTGTTAAGAAAATGTATTGTGTTTTAAGGATGTTTAAATACATTTATTTACAAGACAATAAACACTGATTTATAACGTTGATTTAAGATTTGAAAAGCATTTGCCAAATGGCTCTCATATAAGCGATTGGTCAAATAAATAATATACTGTTAATTAATACAGAATTTAACAAAGAAAGCATATTTTCAGTATTTCATCTGACTTCATCAAGTTTCTTTTGGTAAAATTGTCCTCTAATATGTGAAATATTTTTATCCATTGTCATGTTCTTCGATGTTTCATTCTCCACGTCCAAAGTGGTTCGTTGTACGTTTCATTTTGCCATTAAAGTAGTAAAAATGATAATTTTCCTCGGCACTGAGTTCACTGTTGTGTGGTATATTTACTGTGATTAATGATTTCATTTAGTTGAAGAGGGCTCTGTGTTTTGGAGTTCTGATCTGGCATTACGTGGTTTGTTGCTAGTAGAGAAATATGAAAGCATTGAAGAGGTGGGGTAGTTTTCTTTTTCTAATATCATCCTCTCAAGGCATCTCTTCAAACCGGTGCTAGTACGGTGAATGAGCACAGAGCACAAGCCTGCAATCATATCTGAAGTTAGTGGGGGTTTGCTGCTTGTTGTGACTTTGGAAAAGTCACGTTCTGCTTCTTTGATTTGCATTGTTTTTGTCGTCACACATGGCATTGCGGTATCAAGGTAGTCCTCTATCTTCTCCCCTATGGAAAAGTTGTCTGGAATTTCATCTAAGCCGTTCAGGTTCAAAGGTCCTGCAGTTTGATGATTGAAGATGGTTTGGATGGGGTTGGCCATAAAGACTTTAGAAAGAATCCCGACAAGTTGCTTCACTGTCAGCCATTTCCACTTACATTTCTCCTTACTGTTTTGAACAAGAGCTCCTTCAAAACTAAGCCCCTTCGCATTTGTGTGGTGATACGTGATCCAGCGAATGCAGCCT
Organism: Poropuntius huangchuchieni; assembly: GCA_004124795.1. Classification (NCBI taxonomy): domain Eukaryota; kingdom Metazoa; phylum Chordata; class Actinopteri; order Cypriniformes; family Cyprinidae; genus Poropuntius; species Poropuntius huangchuchieni. The sequence continues at coordinate 4,031 of SCHK01063106.1, forward strand.
GTGTTGTGCCAGTTTCCCTCTTCGTGAATGTATTTCGCATTGAGATGAAACACACCACTTAAAATATGTGTTGTTGATGGGGACGGTCTTGAGGTCACTTGAGGAGGGAGTGAATGCAACTTTCCTCTGAGCAGATCCTCAACAACCTGTCAGGAACAAAAAGAACAATGGCAAAAATAATAAGTGTGAATTAAAAATAAATCTAAAGTGTATTAATTATCAAATTAATAATTCATTTATTATGAAATATTCAGTAAGCAAGGATATCAAAGGTTTCTTTTTGATCACTTGATCTTGCTTTGAATTTTACTTTAAAAATGCAAATTGGATTTTTTTAATGTTAACTTCATGCTTTAATCGGTCAAATAACAGATAATTAAATAGTTTACAAAGAACCATTTGTTACGAAAAAATGATATGCTTAAAAGTAATCTCGCTCATGTGGAACACAAATGGAGTTGTAAAGTCATGAAGGTGAATAATTGATTTGAATTGTATGTTCACAGACATTCATTACTCCAGGAAGGTGTAGTCAGAAAAGACTTTATGCTATTTTTTATTATTCAAGAGATATTATCAAAGGATAAAATGTAAGATCTTACCGTTGGTGATATATACCAAGTTGTGATGTTCTTCAAGAAATCATGCTCTGATAAATCAGGGACTCCAGTGTGTCTTATTTTATAAGCCCAAAAAACTGGCACATGTTTTAAAGTGGGAAAAGTAGCAATGGCAATACATTTCTCTTCATTACATCTACAACAGAAGTCCACAGAAGCTTTTTTAAGAAGCAGTCGAAAATGGGTCAATCCCTTGTAAAAGTGTACCTCGCAATTATTGCGCTTTTCATTTTTGTGATCCGGTGGAAATATCCCACAACAAACATACAAGCACATTGAGGCGAAGCTGAGGTGCCATTGTAGCTTCATCGTGGCTCTTTTTCAACAGCTGTGTGGAGGCAGTTGAGCTTACGCAACAAGCTCTTATCTTTGTTTGAGTTCTTCATGCACACATGACTCGCTGTGTTCTGCCATAGGAAGCTTAATTCAAAGTGTTTTTTTGCAGTAAAAATAAAGAGTTGTCTGGAAGTGCCTACAATGGCCATGAGAGCGTCAGGACTGAACCATGGAGCAATGGATGAAGGTTGCCTGGTCCGATGAATCATTTCTTTTACATCAGCTGGATGGCCAGGTGCGTGTGTGGTGTTTCTTAGGGAAGAAATGGCAGCAGGATGCACTACGGGTAAAAGGAAGACCAGTGGAGGCAGTATTATGCTCTGGGCAATGTTCTGCTGGGAAACATTAGGTCCATTACAAAGAGTTCAGGGTGTTACCTTGGCCACCAAATTCCCAACTTGCAGTGAGATGGCTTCAAAAATAGCTTACATTGAAGCCAGTCTGCTTCAGTATCGCTTCTATATCACTAACAGGGTTTCCATCCAAAGGTGTGAATTTAACTTGCGCGCAGAATTGGAATATTACATTTCCACATACTAGTTCCATGGTGCAAAGTCAGATTAATTTTTTGATGTGCATGGAGGAATTTATTCGGCCAATATCTCCCATTATTCGCAATAACCCTTTTTAGCACAAATCAAAAACCACCTCAAAACTGACTATTTTTCCAAAATTTGGTGTTTGCAGTGCTGGTTTCTAATGTGATGCTGCAAAATGCACATGAATGCAGGATGATGGCAACATAGCTACTGCCTGTTTAGCTCAGTCGACCGATTCCTGCATGTAGGTAAATGACGAGGGATGTAAACGTGGGTCTACACAGAAACCAAAGATGGCTCCAAAGACAACAAGGCGCTGTACAGTGCCAACTTGTGGAAAAACACAGTCTTTGCATTCACTTTCTTCTGATCCCAACATTAGGAAAGAGTGGATTTGCTTTATTTTTAACGAAGTGCCAGACTGCCGTGAGTAAGAACTTGGTTCTGCGTTCACTTCATTTTACCACTGATTCGTTTACAAATAAAGCACAATTCGACATGGGATTTTCAGAAAGATTGAAACTAAAAGACGATGCACTGCCGACTTTATACACCACACAAGTGTGAGTAACTGTTTTTATTACATGGTCACTATTTCTTTGTCTGTTATTACAGATCGTTTGATTTGTACTGAGTATTTATGCATTTTTAACCTAAAACACAGCAGTGTCCATCTATGAAAAACTGCAGAACTGTTATCCAATCATGGTAGTGGGCATCTATTTCTGAGTCTACAATCTGCCAAACTTATTTAAACAGAGAGTTCGGATGAAGAGGCTGAAAATAGGACAGAAAATAGCCTATTACCTCCTATTACCTATGTTTTTTGTTGTAAATAGTATAAGTGGACCTCAGAGTGGGCCTTGATAACGTTATAAGTGGACCTCATAGGACAGTACAAAATAATAAAAAGGCAGTTAATGACCCCTTTAATGTTGTGGCTGATTAGTGTAGATGGATGACCTTTATTCCAGGTTTAATTTGGAGTGTAGTATTTGCTAGATCGCAACTAAGCATCTCTGGCTTGCTTAGATTACCACAGAAAAGTGTAGTGCTCTCTCATCTCAACTAGTAGAGCACAGTACTAATAATGATAAGGTCATAGGTTAGATTCTCACATGCAATGATGAATGAACTGTAGGTCACAGGATAAAGGTAAAAATGCATTTACAATGAAAGCCTAGTCTAGCGGCGCTGTTATCTCTTTTTTCTTTCAGAAGGTCCTTTCAAGAATGTGACAGTATGAAGTGTGCATTGACATTTGCATGTGATTATGAATGCATGCGGACGTTCTGTGTTCAAAGTCTCCCAGGGCTCTGACGCACTTGATATCTGACCCAAAACCAGCACAGAAAGCGCACCTGAAACTCTGCACCCGTGGAGGTAGGAATGATGTTATTCTGCTAGATTTGGCACACACATGTATAGACCGAATAACTAAATGTATAGTTTTTTAGTGTTCTTCACACTTCTGTGACGTGTTAGTGGCCCTGAGCAGAACAAAAATTCAATTAAAATTTGATTCAGAGCCACAGCTTTTAATAATGGCCATACGAACACCATATTTGATCAGAGGAGTATTGTTGTCTTTCAGTTTGTGACCAAAGGCGACGACAGCACAAAAGAAAGAACGCCCTTTCATTTTAGAGGTACCCTTTGCTTTGCAATCAAAGTTAAATATCACTTATAAGAAGATCAGAGAGGAAAGTGGGTAGTGTGAGGACAAATAACAAAGAGAAACCGATGGAAATAATCAAAGCGTACACTTGGGTTATAGCCAGGAGGATGTCAAAGAATGGAAACCAATCTCTCACAGATGGAGGTCAGACCTTCATCAGCAGTGGTCACAGATGGGGTCCTTCCTAAGACGTACTTGTTTTCGCTCCTTACAGTGATGGTTGCGTAACATGAAGTACGAAGCCACTGCTGAGTCAGCATTGACTTTTAGGTCTTATAATGGTTATTATATCATGTTTTTAGAAACTTAACTCTATTGTACAATTTGTTCATTCGATTTTTCTATCTATTGTTCTATCTAGCTTCCTTTTATAGCTGTTGCTCTATCTGTTTTTTTTTCTTTACAACTTCAGGTTTCAAGGTTTTTAAGCATTTTTCAGTACAAAATGCTTTATCAAAGTTGTCTTAACAAACTTTTCTATTTAAAAATGACAATATTTTTAGAATTTCAATTAATTTTGTTCTACTTCCTTACATTTAAAGTTGAATTGCAATCCTACATACTACCTCAATTTAAATCCAGGAATTGAATTGAAATTTAAAAGGCGTTCTCAGTTCAATTCTAAAACCCTGGTTATTTACGCTGTACAACTGATGCTGTTATATTTGATGTGTGCATTACACGTTTTGTGTTCTACTATCATTAGGAATATTGCAGACAATGGGCAATGAAAACGCTAAAACCGATGTGATAAACAGGAGCAGCAGGAATGTACGAGCATTTTTAAGCCAAGAGAAGCTGGACATTGAAGCCTTCATTACAAAATACAACAACCAAAGCGTTGTGGACACCCTGCTGCCACATTCTGCAATAAAGAAGTTCTGCTTTCGACCTGATGTCCCAAGCTACCGTATTCTAGTTTCTGAAATTGGTGAGCTTCCTTGGGAAAAGAACCAGTATATTTCACTGTTCATTGAAGATGAAGACGATAAGGAAATCTGTATTAAGCATGTCTGTCTCTGCATGCCTTTACCTTATGTAGCTTCAATTTTAATATATGATATATGATGAGTTTGTTTACCTCACTATATGACATTCATCCCATCCTCCTTTTTGTATTTCACTATTAAGTCTCTTCAGTAAATACATCTGTCGCAGTTGCTTTTCAGAACGAGTCAATAAATATAGCTGAACAATGCAGATCTTTGTACATCTTGTATTTTTTAAAGCTGAAAGAACATTACATGACCATGAAAATACACCGCGTGACTTCTGGCAGGCTAACAATTTCTCTAATTCAAAAAGTGAGAAAATGGCACATAAGAAAGCACACTATCATTCCCTCACATGGGCTGATTTCATGCAAATTTAAGAAAGTGACTTGCAAATGAAAGCCACCCAGTACTTTAACAGACATTGTACTTTTATAATGATTTATAAATTACAGTCATCTCTGTTTTAAATTCTTTAGGTCATTCCCTGGATAATGCCAGCCATTTAGTTCATGTCTCCTGTCCAGTGTGGAGAAACGTGCCATTTAGATAAAGGTTGAGTAAGATAGTCAACTGTCACTGGCATTTTAAGACATATCTTTTTGTATTTGCATTCTATCTGCTCTCACGACAGTTTAAGTGAAAGAACATCAAGCGTGGCATCATAAAAATTCTGAGGACACGCTTCATCACAGAGTGACACTAACGCCTTTGTGGTGCATTAATGTCTGCATGACACAGCAAAAAAGGAAAATTTGCTGTGCGTTCTGTATTTAGGGCTTCAGTAGTGGTATTTGCTGTTTATTATTATTTTTAATGGTTTAGTACTTAAAGCAATGGCCTAAAGAACAGCAGGATGATTTGTTAAAAAAAATATATTTTCACCATGTAAACATCAAAATCATTATGGGTGCAAGAAAGACTAACGTTATAGGTATAAGCCAGAAATACAGAAATTGGATTAGCCTGTATAAAACAGTGTATTGAACATAAATATCACTGTATTTTCCTTGAGACAACATTATACTTACGTAGACACTTAAGACAAGCATCACACAAAACATCTTTTAAACTTTCAAGGAGAATGAGTTAATAGCATGACCATGACTTGCATAACATATCTCAAAAATCTGGGGCTGGACGCATAAAAGAAAGTCACAGAGAGATATTGTGCACATTGAATGGCTTGAACATAAAAAGAAAGGTAAGCATTTTGCAATTAAAGAACTGAAATAGAAGCTTTTATAAACTTTTCATAACACAGCTTTATTAGACATCACTGGTACTGGCGACTGAAGAATTGAACGTTTTTGAAGATGAAAACCTTAAATAAAAAGACCTATAGCCTAGTTAAATATTAAAGATACATGTTTAGCTGTGAAATGTATTTATTTATTTTTAATCCAGTCATTTTCTATCTCTGTTTTAGATGCGTTTCTCTGTGTCCTGCTATGTGCTGAGCGTGTGGCTTGGGTTTTTGTGTGTGATTTTCGTGTGTCTGTGGAGTGGGATCTGGAGAGGAGGATTTGCCTGGGATGGATCTTTTCTTCAGTTTAACTGGCACCCGGTCCTCATGGTGACGAGTCTCGTGGTGCTGTATGGAAATGGTGAGAGGCACTGCTTCTCTTTCTGTCTTGCATGTATAAACACCTTCTCTCTCTTGTTTCTCTTTTCTCTTCATGTTTACGGTCTTGCTCCATCACAAATAGTCTTATAGGAAAGCATCACAAATGATTTCTATTTAATATCACTTTTGTGTTTCCAAGATGGCACTGAGATTAAATGGAGATCAAATTGAGAGTGTCATCATATACTTACTGTACATAACGTCCCAAAACTATATGACATTCTTTCTTTTGTCAAACCTGATGTGATCTGTCAGTGCTTACAAAGTGCCCAAAAGTATCTGAAGTGTGTAAGTAATATTTTCCACCAAATTTAACGACAAACTGTCAAGTAGATGCGTAATGATATAACAGGGATTTAATTAAACACAAACAGCTGTGCTCGTCTCTAATGGACATTTTTCAAGCTGCGTATAGTTGATTTTCAGTATGAGTGAAAGCTGTTTGTTTGTGAAGTATAGATGTGGAGATGAGGTACAGTATTCAAGAAACATTTTATTTTTAGGTCTAGCTGCGAAATGATGTTTTGAAACTTAATTACATATCAGATGGTAATACTTTGATATGCCATGATAGAGATGGCCATTTTCATATTGCTTATTATTATTTGCACTACACTACTTGAGGTCAATAAGATTTTTTAATTTGATTGAAGTGATTCATGTGATGGCAAAGCTAAAATTTCAGCATCATTACTCTAGTCTTCACTGTCACATGATCCTTCAGAAATCATTCTAATATGCTGATTTGGTGCTCAAGAAATATTTGTTATTATGATATATATAATATATATTACATACATTATATGTAAGATTATATAATGTATTTAATATATATTTTTGATGAATAGAATGATTAAAAGAATGCTTATTTGAAATAGAATATTAAATACATTTACTTCAAAAGAAAAGAAGGAATTCCAGGCACGTTATTCTGATACATGGTACAGTTAGTGTTTATGCCATGTCCAAAAACACTTGTTGTGAACATGTATTTTTACTTTTTCTCTTTGTCCTGCTCTCTCTGTGTCTTGTTTCTCTCTCTCAGCCATAGTCCTGTACCGTGTTCCTCTCACCTGGAGCAGGTGGTGGTGTAAGCGGGCCCATGCGGGGCTGTTGTTTGTGGCCATGGTGCTGTCTGTGCTAGGAGTGTGTGCTGCCTTTGATTTTCACACTGCCAACAACATCCCTCATCTGTATTCGTTACACAGCTGGACTGGGATCTCCACAGTGGCCCTGTTCACTTTTCAGGTACAGTATACATGGTCAAGCCTGATTGAAATGTCACAGTATTTTCATTGCTTCATGCTTAGCTGAGCATGTTCTACTCCATCAAATTTTAAAGAAATGATGCTTGACATGGTCTCATGTGCCTTTCTCCTTTGACTGAATAGTGGTTTGTGGGTCTTTGTGCTTTCTTGTTGCCCTGGACCCCTTTGGCTTTTAGAGCCCGTCTGAAACCTCTTCACATCTGGATGGGCATTGCCATCTTCATCCTCAGTCTCATCACCAGCCTGTCTGGGATAAATGAGAAACTACTGCTGACACTGTGAGTGACAATCCCATTATCACAACCCTATAGCTGCAAGAAATTACTGTGATTTATCTCATTCAGATACATAATAATGTTTTCTCTTTGAATTAGCGTAGGAGGCTCTTATTATGGTGAAACCATCCTCTAATGGTCTGTTTTTATTATGGCTCAGACGTTTGTAGCTGTTTCAGTGTTTCCAACCGATTGTGTCTCAGCAGAAATGGGAGAAATGGAAGCAATACTGAACCATATACGGCACTGCCTGCTGAAGCTCTGTTTGCAAACTCATTAGGCATTGCAGTTGTTATTTTTGGACTGTTAGTGCTGAAACTTCTGTCCAGTGAGAAATGGAAGAATCCAGAGTCTGAGAATGCAACTGACAGAGTAAGTATGATGACATCCACTTTAAGATGGCAAAAATGAATAGTAAGAATAAACAGTACTGTTTAAAAGTTTGGGGTCAGAACGTTGTTGTTGTTGTTTACTTAATACTTTTATTCAGCAAGTGTGCATTAAATTGATCAAAATTGACAGTAAATACATTATAATTTAAAAAGATTTCAAAAGGTTTTTATTTCAAATCAATACATATTTTTTTAACTATGTGTGTGTGTGTGTGTGTGTGTGTGTGTGTTATTAAAAGGAAATCGGAACCAAATCAGCATATTACAATAATTTCTGAAGGATCATGTGAAGGATCACTTCAGCTTTGCACAATCACAGGAATAAAGGACATTTTAAATATATTAAAATGGAAACAGTTATTTCAAACTGTAACAATATTTTACAATATTACTGTTTTTACTGTATTTTTGATCAAATAAATGCAGCCTTGGTGAGCATAAGATACTGTATATTACTGTGTATATTTGTTGTCTACATTTTTCATTTTACATTTTAATTTTGTAAAAGTTTGCATTTATAACATTAAAAATTAACATTAAGTGCTGAATAGAGAGGCAACGGCTGAATTTATGTTTTCTTTTAATGTGATTTGTAGCCTTTGCTGACAGATGCCAGATGAAGACTGGAGTAAACAAGAAGAAACATGTTGTGTATATCACAATTATACAAATCAATTTTTTACTACTCTGTGGCAGCTGACTGGTTTCATGCTTGCTTTATTTACACATCTAAAACAAGTGCCCAGTTGATGGACATGAATGTAAGAGACAGACCTCTTGTGGTTAGTAAGAAAATTGCAAGAAGAAAATCAATAAATTGATCTTACATTTAACATTCCACGTTAATTTTTGGGTGTATCTATCTGTTTTAGATTTCTCTGTGTGATGGTGTTGCATATAATTGAATTTTGTTTTGTGAAGAAAAGTGGAGATGCCGGGGATTGAACCCGGGGCCTCATACATGCAAAGCATGCGCTCTACCACTGAGCTACATCCCCTTAGCTTTCAAATAGGTTTAGGTTGCTATGAGACATTTGTAGAAGTACATTCTTTAGGTACGTAGGATATAACCAAATATAATATTATTATTTCAGAAAAACATTTTTTCTTCTAGCAATTAAAAAAAAAACTACATATCCTTAACCATACTCTACTAATTCGTTAAAACGAAAAATTAAATATTAGGTCTAAGTTATATGGACACTATTAATAATTTAAATAAAACATTAACGTGTCTAAAAGGCTGGTTTAAAGATTTGTGGATAGTTAATATATTGGATTTTTTTCATTTTATACGAGTGTACGTGCAGCCATCGTTGTGATGGCACCGACGTCCCTTATTCATCGCTAACGCGCTGATTGGTTTAAAATTCCACCAAAACTAATGGAGGCCAATGAAATTCATTTACGTTTAACTCTAAGACTGACATCTCGTTGCATTCATCGGTGTTATGTGACTGGAAACTCGCAGGTGAATGTGTGTACACACAGATGACGAACCACACACAAGCGCTCTGAAATGGGATGTTTCATAGGCTAAAGATTAGGACAAACGCCGGCGGATTTCTCTATCATATCAAAAGCATGTCCGCTTTTGTGGTGAGTGGAAGGTTAAACGTGAAATGCTGTGAGTTTTGTGTTAGCTTGCTAAAGTTGTTAGCTTGATTAAGTGTGCAAAAGCTGCTTGCAGCTTTAAAGTTTTCGGACCAACATGATTCAGTGCAGTAGTCAAGATTTGCATAATCAACGTAATATTGTTAATACGATTTTATACCGACCCATTATTTTATTAATTGAGCTAGTTGCAGGCCTTGTGAAATACATGTGAATACAATTGTTAGTGATGCTTTAGACCCATTTAAGCAAATGCAATTCATCTTCAACATGTACATTAATAATTTTGCAAACAAGAACTTGAGATAATAACGGTGGTAATAATTTCTCATTTCGTTAAACGTAACGCCATGAACCAAGTTTCATTGGTTTTCAGCGGCAATGCTTATGTTTACCACAAGGGGCTCTTAAAAACAATCAACAAAATGTAAATGTGTGAAGCATCTGCAGTTTAAATTATAATGTGTAAACACATTTTGCGTGTTTATTCAAACTAAATAAACCACATAATCAGGGCTACTTATAAAGTTTGTGTGTGAAACAGAGAGTGTAACAGATTGTTAGATTTGGTGACCCTGATGTATTTGATCTTCATCTGTTCACATCAGACCAAAATGCTTTCTAGGATATAAAATAGAAGAGTTTAGACATTACCAGAGTGTTTCTAATAAGAGGAGTAACATATTTCAATAAACTTTAATACTGCCTTGTTAGATTTGGTGACCCTGGTGTACATCTGCAGCAGTAACTCTTGGGCAACTTGTCTGAAAGGATTATATTTTTAAGTAATTGAACATGTTTTACATCACCACTCACTCGATGCATCTGCTTTTCTGCAGATTCCCCCTTCACTCTGACAGTAATAATGTGCATGAGTGCCAGATGTGCTCTCACAAGAACATTTAATGAACAACAACCTCTAGTCACAGATTTGTCTCAGTTAAAACAAAATAAAATGCTTTATGTATTCAGAAACAAGTCAAGTCAGCACCAGCTGTTAACAAGGAAGTGATACACATTGAAATAGGGCTACTTATTCATTATAATCTCATTCACTAGCCTTCTGCATTTATTTTTCTAGGCCCATCCCTCGGTTCGTGTCAGAGGAACAGAACACACATACACACCTGTGCTGTGTCAGGATGAAAAGTGTTTAGGGCAGGAAAAAGGAGTGCACATGCACTGCCCGCTCTGTTCTGTGGCTGAGGCTTACCAAGATCCCGTCATCCTACGAGCTCACTTCCGCATCAAACACGTGGACAAAGGCATTGACTTTGCAGGTGAGGCACAATGAGACTAAAGACTTGTGTGTGATTCATATACTTCGGAGACATTTTGTCAATCTCTCATTTTTTATGGACAGGCTTGAAGGTGCTGCGCTGCTGTATCCATTGTGAGATTGTGGGCACTATTAAAGGAGAAAAACGGTTTAAAGGTGCACACTGGCACTGTTACCGCTGTAGAAATGGTTTCAACAGAAGGGACGAGGCCATCAAACACTATAAAACACACTTCCGAAATCCCCACACCACATTCCAGATACAAGTCACACAGGTAAAGGTTGATAACCCTGGGTTAAATCTGTTTTCCTCTTTGGATATGGCATTTTTTGATCATGTTTGCACGTGTGCTGTCTTAGAATGTGAACTGTCGACAGTATTATGGTGAGAGCTCAGAGGCTCATGCTAAAGCCTATGAAGGCCTGGTGGTTAGTCTTGGACCGGGTGGAGATGGCACTAGCATTGGATCCATCTTAACTCAGCCCATCTTGACCACTGGTGCTGAAACCCTACTGACTGTGGAGCCAAAGGTAGACAAAATCACATAGCTTTATTATTATAGACGTTAACCGTTTTGGAGTTTGCCTTGAAGTATTGTTGTTGACCTCTCTTTTCTGTGTTTGAAGGAAGACGATGAGAGAAATGGAATCCCACTGGGTGCTGAGGAAGAGGTGGGGTCTTCCCAGAATTCATCTGATGGGACTCAGACTCTTGTTCTTATGGACCCTGATGGACAGGGAAACAGTGTGATCTATGACACGGCAACTGGTATCCTCACTGAACAGGTGAAACGTTATTAACGTGAATCATTGAAAATATCACACTTTCATGGCATTTCATGATTAATGTCTTGTGAAACTTCTAAATTACAAACAATATAGAAGGTGTGACTTATTATTTGGTCTGTTAGTATTCCTTACATACACTTACTGTTCAAAAGTAACAAATTATTAGCAACCCTAAAATTTACAAAACTGTAGTGTACATTAGTTAGACACAGTATCTCCTTTAGGAGCTGTCTAAAAGTTTTGTTGCTTTATATTCAGGAGGCAGAAAGTTTGGAACAGACCCTGCTACAGAAACGACTCCTGGAGCTCCACCAGCAGATCGACACACTACGTCAGGAGAAGGAGAGTATGGAAAAGACACTACGAGCTGAGATTAAACAGCTCAAAGAACAGGTATACCTGCTTAATATCTCTCTCTCCTTCTAAAATCTGCATTAATAACAGACTTACTGCAACAGACCAGTCTATTATCAGTGGCTCAAGCCTCCGTTATTCACTCTAAATTGATGTTTTGGAATTAGGCGTGTGAGGATTTGTGTAAGAAATTAGTCCACATGCAAGTGTTTTATGTATACATATACAATGAATGTCTTGAAATACATCATCTGAACAATTTTTAGGTGTGGTAACCATAGTATAATATGAATAATTGTAATATAGAAATAATAACAGTAGGAAAAATTGACTCCTGTCTTTTGAATTATTAGAAAATACGACAAATCCATCGTCAGTTGTTCCTTACTTATTGTATTTCTAAATTAAGACATTTTTAACTTTCATTGATGTAAAATTCAATGTTTTGTTTCATTTTTCGTTTTTTTTTATGTAGCTCATTTGCAGTATGTTGACATTTACCACACAATCATTTTAAATTGCCCTGTTGTATAAACATGGGACACATGTTGACAGTAAATACACTTACAATGGATGGTTAGCCAAGCAAGCAATACCACACATATTTCAACGACCATACTGGAGTGACAGTTCAAAAGTGTTCATCAAAAGAAAGTTGTATTTTGGTTTATATAATATATATATATAAATAATATTTTCCTGTGGGTTTTAACCGCAGATCATACACATTCCTGTGTGCAATTGCTATAATTCAACAGTTCAATTTACAATTCCTTTGCACCCATTCTATTTTATTTTTAGGTTGCAAGCCTGGTTCAGTCTAACGTTAGGATGTTTGAAGAACTGCAAGCTTATCAATGTCCAGATCACAGCCAGCAGAAGGTGGCCAAGCTTGTAAGTGTTCTGCATGTTAAGGCTTGGGTTAATTAAAATGTATATTATTCTAGAATGAAACTGTCTTATTTTGTTTTTTGTCTTGTTAGCTGGAAAACCTTGAAGCTCAGCACAAAGAGCTGCTGCAGGCCCAGCTGGCCTCACTCAGGAGGGAGATCCTGTCAGAGGCAGATAACATGCCTGTCAATGGCCACAAGAGGGCTCTGGAGCTCAATGTTGATTCAGAGGAGTCACAAACTGAAGCCATCAGTGGCACTTTAACAGGACTGGAGGATATGGATGTGCAACTACAAACTGAGCACCACGAGGCACTAAAATCCACAGAGCTTGAACTAGTACCAGCCGATACAATTCCCTGTTTGGAGAGCCCTGGCTTGGACTTAGATTTGCCGAACACTGGCTTGACTACATCTAAGGTTTTAGAGGATAAAAGGGAAGTGTCGTTGTCCCTTGTGTCATCCAAGAAGCGCAGCTCTGCGGATGACTCAGAAGAGATGACTGAAAACAAAGTACAGAGAGTCAGCTAAAAATGACTTGACATTAAAAACACACTCAAATCCATTCCTCGTTCTTAACAAATGACTGTTACCTTTGCCACACAGTTCCTGGTTTAAAAAAATACAGAATGATGTTTATTCTGTAATTTGGCAAAATATACATAAAGATTTCCATTTTAAAATATTTTTAACCTTTTCCATGCTTATTTATATGTTTATTTGCTGGTTTTGTCAATGCTTTCTGATGTACTTGTGCCCTTGATGCTCAAATAATGTGTAGGATAAAGCATAGGATTTATTTCTGATGGACTTTTGAGCATAAACAGAACCATGTAACTGATCAGAAATTCATAAAGTAAAAATTTTGTGATGAGCTATTATGAAATTATGGAAAAACGTTTTTATTTTGTGTTGTCAAGTTTTGAAGGTTTATTGGCATAACAATTGTCCTGTTTGGGCTTTTTTGCTTAATATCTACTTATATATAATTATTCTACTATATATATGTATATTCTACTGTCATCCATTGAGGTGAATATAATAGTTTCTGGGATTAGAATGTTATGGGCGATTCAGTTTACTGAATTTTTACATCTCTGCATTCAGCGTGTGACCACTGGGTAACTCATATTTGTATTTTAATTTCAATAGCTATAAAATATATGTCATTGTTTAGTTGTAGGCTACACTATTTCTCTGACCAATGCTGAAGCACCACAAACATACCAGCGTTTCACATGCTAGCTGTTCATTTTTTCCTCGCTGTTGACTTTTTTTTTTTATATATATATATAATCATAGCTTTTATGTTATGGTCAACGTTGCAAATATTAGACGTTGCAATTATCGTAGTTAAAGTTTTGAATGTGCAAAGAGAGTCTGTTTTCTAGCGCCTTTTAGAGGAAGACACCCGCCAAAGCCTTCTCCAGACCAGATGGTGGCAGTAAGTTATGCTACTTTGTGTTTATTAAGCAATACAACAAACCTGGAGAGGAAGGACGCGGGCAATTCACTAGTACGCTTTTGTGAGTATTATGTTAAACTTTACCGTTTTATTTAAATCCTAAACAACATGTCTGTGTAAAATATAAAAAGTAAGGGAACAGGAAGTGTCATTATCGAATTCAGAATGTAAATTATGTGACAGCTATGCAGTTATACATCCACAATCACTAGTATGCATCAAGCTTGTGTGTTTCTGTTCAACATTTATAATAATATATTAACATAAAAGATGCCATTCACCAGTATAGGAGACCCCACCATGTATCACTTAACTTTAAACACATTTCACGACAGGACACTATTTTTCGTGGACCTTACAGGATCGGTAAGCTTTGACAGAAATGCACGATTGTTTTGTGATTGCTGTCTGTATGATTTCCTGTGTTATATAGTGTTTAGGGGACGCATATGTCACAGTCAGCGCAGCCCGGCGCGATGCCTTCAGCCCCGGATTCCCCGTCTCTGAGCGTGACCGTCAGCGGGAATGTGCAGAAATACAGCATCAAGAAGAAAAAGGTCCTAAATGCGGAGGAGACTGAGCTGTTCGAGCTCACTCAAGCTGCTGGGATAGTCGTTGATCAAGAAGTTTTCAAGTGAGTCACACAAAATCAAATTTAAAACATAGTGTCAGTACCGACTAAAAAATTAACTAAACTAAATAAAACATAACTATTATTTCAGTTGATTAATCACAGTACTTTATTTTCTATTACAAGTTATATGTGGTTGAAATATGCAAATGAGTCATTATATGATTAAATATCCATACATTTTCAGACCTTCAGTATATTGTTAGGAATAAAACTGAAGGGTGGGTGTATGTAAGTGCTGCTGAAGTGGAGAATTCAGTGCTTGAAGGGAAAAAACTAACTTTTGAGTAAACGTCTTGTAATTGAAATCTACAGATGCAAAAAGATAAAGTGTAATAAGATAAACACCTGAATGTGTATTTTGGATGTTTTGACCAGTGCATGAATTGAGAATTTATTTGTCTTGAAGGAAACTTTGAGTCAGATCTTTTAAAGGGATAGTTAACCCAAAAACGAAAATTCTGTCATTACCCGTAAGACCTTCGTTTTTCTTCAGAAAACAAATATTTTTGATGAAATTCAAGAGTTTTCTTACCCTGCATATACAGCAACAACTACCATGTTCAAGGCCCAGAAAGTTAGCAAAGGACATTGTTAAAATGGTCCATTTGACATCAGTGGTTCAACCGTAATTTTATGAAGCTACAAGAATACTTTTTGTGCACAAAGAATGATTCATCAATCTCTTCTTTTCTGTGTCAGTCTCCACTTTGTGTTTACAACAGTACCACGATGTACACGTGCGTATTCCTCTTCTTGCAAACAAGGCGCAGCACATCTAGGTTCTACGTCAGAACGCCGGCTCCTGCGTCAGTCAATTATTGAATAATGTCATTATTTTAGTTTTCTTTTGTGCACAAAAAGTATTCTCATAGCCTCATAATTACAGTTGAACCACTGATGTCAAATTGACTATTTTAATGATGTCTTTACTAGTACCTTTCTGGCCTTTGAACATGGTAGTTGTGTTTCTGTCTATGCAGGGTTAGAAAGCTCTCTGATTTCATTAAAAAAAAATCTTAATGTGTTCCGAAGATGAATGTAGCTCTTACAGGTTTGGAACAACATAAGGGTGAGTAATTAATGACAGAATTTTTGGGTGACGTATCCCTTTAAATTAATCAGTTGAACAATCGAATCGGTCAAAGCCGTTCTCCAGTCACCAACTTAACTGAGAACCGTCTTTTTTTTTTTTTAAGTCTGGCCAGAGTCCCTTTCAAGGAAAGTCTGCTCATTCGGTGGCCATTTGCAACACCTCTGGGCAGCTACTTTTGGCTTCCAAGACCAAGTCCCATCTAAATGAATGGGGGAATCCTGAAATCACAAAAACTGCCTGCTGAACTCACAATTAAATTACATTGATTTCAGATTTTGATTTAATTGATTTCAGCTTATTTTTCAAGCTAGACCAGCCAATGTACATGCACAGTCATAATCTATGGGAACTGGATCTCCCAACGGCAGCTGCAGTGATGCAATGACTTTACCAATCAGCGACTGGTAGGAAGCGGGATATTTAGAAGATGGCACATATTCTACCATATTGCACATTGCAGTTTCTCTCATTCATAAATAATAGGAGTGAACCATCTTTTAGTATGTATAGTCTTTGGTCTGGCTCATAATGAGGCAGGTTAACAGCTTTCTGACTCATCAGACCAGTTTGCAGAAATAATTTAAATTTTCCATTAGTACTTTTAATCTTTGATTTTGTGAGGTGTGGATGAAGCAGGGTTGTTATATTTAAAAAAAAAAAAAAAAGTAAAGTACAATTATTTTATTTCCAAGGCAACATTACTCATTTTCCACATCAAAACTATATTTACTAGACATTAAAAACATCAAAACACTCACATCAAAATGATTAAAACTTTGACTAAAATTAAAATGAAAACAAAATATGAAAATGCTTAATTCAGCATATTAATAAAAACTACAACTGTGAACTACCTACAGTTAGGCTAATGAACCATATGACTTTGTATAGTTTGTTTTCTTATTAATATCAATACATTTTTTTTCAAAGTGTTTATTTACACTAACTCCACCCACCAATATGTGATTGGGGTCATCAACACTACAAATACGCTTGTAAAACCTCAGTTCCGCTGGCGTAGCTGGTAAGGTGCATGCTTTTTGACGTGATCGACCCGAGTTCGAACCCACCTTTTGACACAATTTTTTCTCCCTTTTCAAATCTCATATCACATCGGAAAAGCATTTATTTTCAATAAAAATTAAGAAAATATCAAAAAGTTGTAAAGTAGAGTAAAGTATCAGGTAGG
This sequence comes from Poropuntius huangchuchieni, assembly GCA_004124795.1. Classification (NCBI taxonomy): domain Eukaryota; kingdom Metazoa; phylum Chordata; class Actinopteri; order Cypriniformes; family Cyprinidae; genus Poropuntius; species Poropuntius huangchuchieni. The sequence goes on from SCHK01063106.1 coordinate 21,065, forward strand.
GTTAGGGTAGGTGTAGGGAGGGCTTTATTGTCCCAAAGCATCTATCGCTATTTACACTATTTTTTTTTTTTTTTTTTTTTTGAAAACTGCTGACTTTAATCCCATTACTGTTGCCACTTTCATAAAAGCAATAAGGACACAGTAAAATCACTGTAGCACAAGCTCCCTTACTGAGTTAGCAGTTTTTATCTGTTAATGTTGCATGATTCTAAATGGCCCATCTCACTCCGCTACAGGATCATGTTGGACCTGTTAAAGATGAACGTTGCTCCTCTGGCAGTCTTTCAGACCCTAAAGGCCATGTGTGCGGGGCAGAAGGTCTCTGAAACATCCACTGGTGACACATCCACAGCGTCCCACACCGCCACTGCGCCTTCAGAGTCTAGAGGTGAGTGCCACACATGTAAAAGTCATGGAGACCAAAGCATAATTTGCCACATAATTGCATGATTTGAGTTGGAAAATAGGTGATGTCAAATACAAAGCAGCTTCTGTGCTATACTGATGTTACTTTTGAACTCCGACTGTCCTTTTTGGTAATCTGTGTGTGACTTCCTATAGAAGAGGAGAGTGTGGTCTCAGGAAAGAGCGCTAAAACTGCAGCCCCTCCCTCTGCAGCTGTGCCCCGCCCACCTAGGGGAGGGGCTAAGATAGTGGTCTACAGTGCGGGTGACACGAGCGCTCCTGTCTCTCAAGGTTTTTCTTCTCTCTTTCTTTTAGCTTGGTTCTCTCATCCTTTTTTTAATCCCGAAGCTTGCGAGTTCAAGGTCTTCTCTTCACTCCCATGAACTATTGCAGCACATTTCTCATGCTGACATAACTAATTCCTGCCTCAGCTTCATAGTGTCGTATATCTGTTCTCATTCTCATGCCTCGCCGATTGTGCCTGCGATTTGCGGGCTCAATGCTCCGAATATGGGGGTGAAATGCCTCAGATCTGCTTCCTTCATGTGTCTCATGGACTCTGTGACTCTCATCCAGATATAAAGTCCTCTGCTTCTCATGGTAAATGAATGTCTGTTAATGGCGTGTGTCGAATGTGACACTGTAACGCACTAGTAAACCAGAATCCTGCAAAATTGTCTGCCACCAACATCGAAAAGCATGCATGTGGCTGTCAACTTCATAAACGAATGGTGTTTGTCACTTCATCACTGATTTTTACACTGAAGGCAACCGATTTGTTATAAATCATCTTGGTGTTACCTAATCAACAAAATTTCCCTCATATGTGACCTTCTCTATCATTTTGAGTTGTTTTGACCATGAAAACCACATTTAGCAGTTTTAGTTCTCTACTGGCTACTGGTGTAATTATATTTATACTTCAAACTGGTCAAAATATAATTTAAATGGTGTCTGTCTGTTATAATTTTGAATTACAAAATTCATTACACTGTTGCACTAATTAACTGGTAGTTAAAGCATAGTAGATGATCAGGTTCATGCGCATATGCTGCTATTTCAACTGAAACGTCATCATTGATTTGCCACACCACATTTAAACGTCAGACACAGATTTTTTACAATAAAAAATAAATGAAATTGCGAAGAATTTGTCGCAACTTTTAACTCAAAATGATAGAGCCCGTCACATGTGTATGTGTTTTATGTGTTATGTTTATGGGGGTTTCTTCTGTGTGTATTTGTGATTTAGTACGCAGTAAAACAAGTTCAGGCCAAGGGGAGAAATCGGGAAGAGATGGTTCTAGCCAGCGAGTGCCACGGCAGGTCAGCGCCACCAGGGGGCAGAAGAGCGCCAAGAGCTCAGGCAGCAGCAGCTCATCTTCTCAGCTCACCTCCAACTGAAGTTCTTCATGAATTAAACCACTCATACCGAACTTGCTCAAATTAAACTTCGTTTTTCTGTTGATGAAGGTTCCTGTTGAATTGGAAGAGACTTTTTCACTGTAAATAGTTAAGCCATTTTAGTGATCTCCCTAGAAATATCTTCAGTGTTCTTCAGACCTCTTTGCATCAAATTTGCATCTCGCCCAGAGAGACTATATCTGAAGTATGCCATATTTTCCACGGTTTTGTTTACACGTTCACACCAAAACCATCTGAGAAAAACACAGATAATCTTTTGCTATCTTTAAACCATCCACTTCTACAATTCGGTAGCTTTGGGCTGCTGTGAACCACATCTGTTTTAAACTGTTTATGTGTAAGACACTCGAAATTGTCTTGGTAAGCTTCGACGTCTAGATGGACATTATTTTCTATTATTTTCATTTGTGAAATGTTCTTTTAGAATTTTTGGCTTAGGTAAATTAAAGATTTTAAACCCTTGAGCCAGCCTCAATACAAAGCTCTATAATAGTTTATAGAAGTTTCAGTCGGTGAAACTAACTGCTATGTGCATACAGTATATGGCCCAAATTCACTTGCATGAACAAAAGTGGCTTATGCTCTACTTTTCATTGCTAAATAGCATATGGACACTGTTTTCTCTTTCAAGGTCAGTGGATTAAAGCAAATTCCTTCAGATATTCCTGCACAAATATGGCCATAAAGATCTCATTGCACATGTAAGTCTTTCAACAGTTTATTTTTCTTTTGTCACTTGTGGAGAAAAAACTTTCTGCACCTGACTATATGGTTACCATTTTTTGGGCAAAGTGTATTTTCTTTTTCTTTCTCTTTTTTTTTTTATTAAGTGTGTATATTTTTAAGGCTTCTGAAACACCAATCTGCCGCTGGTCGGTCAGATGTTGTTGTGTATTGATCTCAGTAGGCTATGTATTGATCTCTCTCTGTATATGTATGCAGTAAGCAGACCGTGACAGGATGGTTGGAAAGGTTGCGAGGGGTTTCATAGTATACCAATCCAACAATGGTATTTCTGGATTTTTGAAGAGTATGGTCCATAAGTAAAGAACAGAGCAGTGCTCATGAAGGGAATAGAAAAGAAAAGCTTTTTGTTTGCCAGACTGAGAGGGATGAGGACAAAGACATACACTTGTGGAGAAAACGAGAAAGAAAAAGCTTGAGGGGCTTGAGCTAAAGAAAATAGGTATGTGTGTGTGTGCGGCGAAGGAAGCGAGAGAGGTTCAAACCTCAAGAGAGAGAGAGAGAGAGAGAGTGAAAGAGGTGAGCTGGAGGTTTTAATGTGGCCGTTTGTCGTGTTTATGTGGCTGTGGCGCTGCTCTCTCCTGCTCTCTGTATTGATGGCAGTGCAGCCAGGCTGTAATTGATGGCGGCATATTGCTGTACTCCGGCAAGTGTAATGGGCCGAGACACAGAAGCAGAGAGCACAGCAGGAACCCTCTTTAACCCTTTACGTGCTCACACACTCAAACCCTGAAGTGTGTGTGTGTTTGTGTCTCTATAGGGAAGACCACGGGTGCCACATTTCTACTACAGGTAGATTAACTCCTCTCCCTATTTTGTAACCCTGTGTTTGCTTTAAAGCATTAATTATCGATTCAAAACACCTTGTGCATTGTGCAGGTTTTGAAGTTGTGCTCAAAAGACACAGTTCTTTCCTTCCGTATAGCTCTGTTGCCACAAAACAAAAAGCTTATATTGTTTAGTTTGCCTGTCTGCTTTGTTCAGATGTACTTTTAAAGTGATCCGAGTACTTAAAAGCTATAGAAATCAAACCTATCTTGGTGGAACTGGTGAAAACAGGCAGCCATGTGATCTCTACATGGCAGCATGAAGGGATAACCAACTTTTATTAGGCTGCTGATAAGTCAATCGTTTGAATGTGTGCATATCATTCTGTCAAAAGTTCTTGAGGTGTAAAACTTTTGGAAAGAAATGACTAAATGCATCTCTAAAGAAATATTTTGGGTTAGATATGAATGAACTGTGACCTTTACATCTGCTAAATTGAAGTTAAATTAATAAAAGTAAAAAATAAAATAATTAATCTCGGTTTTATTTAAATATTTAGTTTTACACAATTCGTCTTGTGAAGCTATACCCGTACACAAAAAAAAATAAATAAATAATAAGAAATAACATTTTGGGTATTGCACGTTTTCTTCTTTTTTGATTGCACAGGGAAGAACTTGGAGGCATTTTAACTGTTCATGAGTTAGACGGTTTGTATTTTTCTTGTGGCTTTGTTTTCTCTAACCTTGAATATTTCTTAAAGACATATTTGACAACTGAAACGCATTAGCTTGATTGTATTTTTAATAAGTGACATGAGTTAAAGGCGTTTGTTTATTTATTTATTTTTTCTTCCTTTCATAGCTTGCCACAGCACTCTGCAAACTGACAAAAAGGTGAATCTTGTTTGGGTGGTTACCTGCCTTCCCAAGTCAGCAATAGGGGGCAGTGTGTCTCTACTGGCACTTCAGCGCTCGGATGCTGAGATTGTTGGTACCTCATTTCCCCCTCCACATATGCCCTGCCTGTGGCATCATGCTTCTATGTGTGAACATCTTTGGCAGCGTGGAGAGGGAAGGGCCCGTCAGCCAGCACTGCTGTGAACATATTTGTTTGCTTGACTGTTTGTTTCTATTTCTGAGAGTTTGACTTAACCTTAGTCATTAACAGGGCAGATTTATGGTAATTTTCATTGTTTATTTGCATGTTTATTCATGGGCCTGTATGCTTCCATAGTGGTGATAGTGATAATTTATTCAGTGACAAGATCTCTTAAAATATAATATCATAAGTATCATAAGTCAGGGCTTATAAGTTAACATTGATAATGCTAGAATGCCATTGAAACTGTTAAACCTTTATTAGCTAAATCATAAAAGACATATTTATACATACATAAACATATATATATATACTCACAAGTGTGAACAAGCAACAAATAACCATAGGCCTGTCAGTCTGTAGACTCACACAGTAAATGAAAAACTAGCCGTCCTTTTCAATATCCAGCTGACATCCTCATCAAGCAAATGTATTTACTGTACAAGTCTCCATTCTCTGTCTGAAGCCTACGAAACAATATTGTGCTCGCTGTTTCTCAGAGCACACAAACTAATCAAAAGTACTCCATGTGTTCATCAGATAATGACTAGTGAATAGATCTCCTCATGTAATGCAGTGTTATTTACACAGTACATGAAAACATGCTCCTTCCAGCTCTGTTTGCAGCAGATCATAGTTGTGTTTGTAATGATTCAAGATTTTAAGTCAGTGTGTGCAAAAAATGATAGATTGAGCCCATCATTGCATTCATTGCCGAAATGACTTAACTCATGAAGACTGCATACAATAATATATGATATTCCTGCCAACATCACAACTGTTTTCAAGAATTTAATAGAAGTTAAAGGGGTCATATAATGCCCATTTTTCACGAGCTGATATGATTCTTTGTTGATATGAGTCTTAATGAAAAGTTTGTTTAAAATTTCTCAATGGTAGTGTAAAAAAACACCTTTTTTACCCTGTCAAAAACAGCTCTGTTCAAAACACGTTTTCTGGAGTTCCCCTTTAATGTTAATGAGCTCTGCTGACCCCACCCCTCTTCCGAGCTGCTCTCTGAGAGACTGTTTACGTTAGCCGCATTCATCCTGAAACTTGCTAATTAGTACATTAGGAAAGGCGATTTGAAAAGATTAAAGGGATAGTTCACTTTGTCATTAACATTGGGTGTTTTTTAAGCTTTCCCAAGGGCTTCTGAGGTGTCGGTGACTTTTTTTTCTTCATCAGATCCAATTTTGAGATTTTTAAGTCAAGCCGTTGTAGTCTGTCAGTCATATAATGCAGGTATAGGGAACTTTCTCTATGAGAGGGGGAAAAAAACATGCACAGAGAAATCCAAATTAAAACGTTGCCCCTCATAGCTTCATATTGTTGACATAAGACACGAAACGAGCGGGAGAAAACGAACAATATTTATATTGTTTTTTTACTTCTAGTACACAACCATGTCCAAATCGCTCCAACTGGTCTGTGTTGTGATCTGCCAACTCTGAGGGCGTGCACAGACGTCACGACGGAAGCCAGTTGGACCGATTTGGACATGGTTGTGTACAAGAGCTAAAAAACAATATAAATATTGTTAGTTTTCTCACACAAACCACTCGTTTCGTGTCTTAGGTCAACAATGTGAAGCTACGAGGGGCAACTTTTAATTTGGATTTCTCTGTGCATGTTCCCTATACCTGCATTATATGACTGACAGACTAGAACG
>SCHK01063372.1:11650-23640 GCA_004124795.1 Poropuntius huangchuchieni
CGAACCACTGATGCCACATGGACTATTTTAACGATGTCCTTACTACCTTTCTGGGCCTTAAATGTGGTAGTTGCATTGCTGTCTGTGCAGGATCAGAAAGCTCTCGGATTCTATCAAAAATATCTCAATTTGATGAATGAAGGGTCTTACGGGTTTGGAACGATATGAGGGTGATAAATTGCATTTTTAAATATTTTAAATTGTAAAAAAAAAAAAAAAAAAAAAAAGGTTATTTTAAACTGTAATAATATTTCAAAATATTAAGATTTTTACTTTATTTTTGATCAAATAAATGCATCCATGGTGAGCATATACAGGACTTCTAAAACTATTTTAAAAAGTTAAATGCTAGTCGGAATGTGTATACGTTACTTACATAGAAATAGTAAATCTTTAGTCATTAGATCTGACTGAAATGGATGGATATGAACTGATGACATTGATTCAATTTAAAGGATTTTTTCATCACAAGACAAAATATATATATATGATTTGTTAGTGACATTAGTGGCGCAGAAACACACTTCATCTATAAATAAAACGATTTATGTAGTTGTTTTCAGTTTTTGAAACAACGTCCGGCGGTGTGCCACGTTGGAAGTGTCTCAAGAGAAAGTGAAGGTCTGTTGTTTCTTCAGCCTGCCAGCTTGCCTGGTAAACAGATATATAAAACACCCTCTTCCCAGATGTGAGGGCTAACTGTGAGACGCAGAGGGAGACTATGTGGATGATGATGAATGGGGTCTATAAACCACGAACCACTTCCTCCTGTACTTCAGAGCTCACCTGTTTCTGCTTAACGGGGAAAAAACCTGCTGCTCTTTTTCAGCACCGGCTCGCACGCGGAGCTCTCTGCGGCCCGTCCACAAAGGATGTTTCTAACTAACAGGAAGTCATTGCCCGCACACACATGTTTGATCCTTCGGCATTGTGCTCAAGGATGCGTGTCTCGGACTGAGAGATTCAATACATGGCCATTCTCCATCATTTGTTTGTAGCTGATAGCGAGAGTAGATGCAGATGTTTAGTTAAATGCTACGTCAAAATTGTGAATGCACAGTTAAAGCTGCGGTTTTTAAACATATATAAACTGTGAAGTTAAGTAATAATGAATTACTAATCTTAACATTATCATATTCATACTATAAAGTTTAAGTCTTTAACTCAGCTAAATGTTAACACAAAGAGTTTGTGACAAAATTACGTTACTGTGTGTCTCAATGCTGCTGTAATGTCTTCACCATCAGTGAAGTATATACTTTCAGTTTACAAATTAGCATGCAGGCTTTGTCATTACTAAACAATGTCTCTGACATTGTTCTATTAGCCTCGTCAGTAGCAGCTTTCCGTCAGGTGGCTGCGTTAATTATCGGCTGTGATCAAATAGTCAAACGATTGTGGGTGAGGGTCTGGCGGAGCAGTATCGATGGGAAGAGGGCTAACATTCGAACTCTCCCTTTTTCCCAGACACACACCAGACATGTTCAATACATCCCCACTTTACTTTCCATTTCCCCAGCCTTTAAAACGCTCTCCCTGCCAGCTGTAATTATGAGCTCAAGCCATGCTGCATTGTATGTCTCATTTACAACTGAATCTATTACTGTTTCTCATGAAAAACACTGTAATTAAAATAACTTTATACTATTTACTATTTGGCAATTAAGTTTGTTTTGTTTATTATATTAAAAGTACATTTTCTTTAATCTTTTTTAGGATTCATGCATTTCTGAAAATATATTTTTATTTTAAAAAAATCAAATGTTAAATTACTTTTTTGTTATCTAAAAATTCTGTGATTAAAGCTATAAATGTAAAGCGATTTATTTATCATTTTATTTTATTTATTTTTTGTGTGTCACTGCAATAATATTTAGGCTCTAACAACCTTTAATGTATTATTTAATGGTAAAACATTCTTTATGAATATACTAATACTCAAAGGAGTTATAGCTTCTAGTTTTTTAGACTTGCAATTACATACATACATTTATTTAAAGATGGAAATTTATACTTATATTCAGTGAGGATGCATTAAACTGATCAAAAATTACAATTAAAATTAAATTCAGTTTTTTAACTTTCTATTTATGAAATAATCCTAAAAAATGTATGACCACAAAAATGTTTCCAGAAAAATATTAAGCAGCAGATCTGTTTTCAGTACTGATAATGTTTCTTGAGCACCAACTTACCATATTAGAATGATTTCTGAAGGATCACGTGACACTGAAGACTGAAGTTTCACATTTTAAATTTGTAGTGTAAATGCATAATCGGTTTTGCAACTGACATCAAATTTTACCTCGAGTTTACTTTAATATCTTCATGTAGTCATTTGATTTTTGCCTACAAGTCTAGCAATGTGACTATTTTTCCTGTCAGATTTTTTTGATTGATTGATTGAAATTTCATTTTTAACTGAAAATTGTTGCTTCACAACTTTTTTCCAGTAACATCCTGGTATCTTATACAAAGGTTTCATTCCTGTATTGTTGCTTTCCTGTGTTACCGTAAAAGTGCATGTCCTAACATATACGCAGCTGTTCAGGCCATCGGGTGCATGAAAGAGAAAGAATTTCCGACTGTATATCAATGAACGTATCGATGTGTTTGCATCGACCGATGCTTTGAAATCAATACCCGGTATGTTAAGTCAGAAGGTGTGATGATGTGTTTTAAAAGAGCAAGCCGGAAGGCTTAATCAGTGCACGCCTTTCACCCGCCGAGACTTCGGAGGTTTCTTTGCTCATTAGAAAGTACATGTGTGTGTGTCCATGTCTGTAAACACAGGTTTGTGGATAGAGCTGTTACCCAGTGTACACGGTGTGTATGCATTATTATGATGCTGCTGTGGGTACCACGCCACTCCAGGGACCGAGACTTGAGAGGCCCCCTTAAAATACCGCGCAATAATTGGAATTGCTTTATCTTTAGTCTCATCAATTAATGTGCAATTTTCCATTTAATTACCAACTCGCTCACAAAATTTGCAATTAAAATGAGGCGAGATAACAGCGAAGATGCCTTTCGGCTGATAGCACTTGGAATGAGAACACAGGCGTTGTGTGTAATCAGTATACAAATCACACACACACAACGTTCTCAATTTGTATGATTTGGACGAGCTTCATAAAATATGCAACGCCAAGCCAGAATCTAATTTGTGTTTGGAAAATTCCTCACGTTTCCACGAAGTCCAACATGAAACGGTCCGAGCGCAGAGGTGCTGATGGTGTTTATGATTATGATAACCCAAAACTGTGTGTGTGTGTGTGTGTGTATATGTGTGTGTGCAGGATCTCCTTAAAATAGCTGTTTGGTTTGTTTTGGCCCCTTCGACCATTTTCCACACACTCCTGCCAACCTGAAGATGAGCTGCGAGGGAAAAAATGATCTTTCCTGTTTTCCCGCTCAAACTGTTGTCTGTCTGCTGTCTGAGGAAGGTTACATCCTGTCCGCCGTCTGAGAGACTTGGCTTCTGTACTGGATTCTGCTCTGTCTCTCCTTGATTTTCCCACAATCCTCTTGACAATCCTCTTGTTCTGCTGTCCACAGAATTATCGCTGCAAACTTTGATGTTAACAATTGGAAAATGTGCATAAACACGATTCTATGCCTGATTTCAAGCTGTTAAGATATAGACAGAGCTAACAAGCTGTTCTCAAGAGAGAAAATTACTACTACTAAAGCACAGAACGAACTTTATAGGTCACGTTTTAAATGAGTGATTTATGCCTCGTGTAATTACCAAACGGAGCAGAGGTCACACCCACATTAACTCGGCAGATGTGATTGTACCGTTCTTTCAGAGTAATTATATATGATTGCTTATGTATTTTTAGGATTCTTTACGATTGTTAGCTTCTGCTTCTTACATCTGTGGGCTGCTACTAAAAGCCTGGAGCTCAATGGTGGACCGTGTTTTGGGGGGTCAAACTGTCTGAAATGATCATTTTAATTTGGGAGTGATTTCAATGAGGTTCTGTAATACAAATTTAACAAAAGACTCAGCAAGTTGAATATAGTTTCATATGCTTACAGCTGTCTTCTTGTGTTTGGTTGGCACTAAATCTTACTTTGAATGCACTCAGACTGATGGGAAAATCAATATGGGTGAGACAATATCCAACATTCAAAGATGTTTATGTTAATAGACTTGGTAAGAGCATATATAACTTGAAAGGAAATGTTGCATTTATTTATTTAAAAATTCAAACATGAAAACCTTTCTTTGAAAAAAAGTGCAAATTTGATGACATTTCAAAATGTGAGCAAAGAGTACAGAACATTTGTATTTGATAAAGCTTCACTTAGAAATGGGGTTCAGGGGTCCATGTGCAGTAACATGGGGCCAATTATCTGTAGTCAGGGTTTCCCACAGTGCACCGTCTCTGGAGTCCACCCTTCCCTTGCCCAGTGTCAATTACTCTTCTGACAACAAAACTAATGAGCCCCTGATTGGCCTGCTGGGGTTGTCATGTTTACCTTAGAAAACACTAACTCATCATGTACGTGCACCTCAAGGTGCTTATTTGGTTTTCTGGACAGACGTACTGCTAACCGTTTTTACTGGGTTGTCATCAGATTGTCTTGATTGAACGTGTTGCTAATGTATTTGATTTAGTGACATGATTGGTAAATTATAATATTGTGTATGAACTTTTGTGTACAGAATTGGATTAAATGGACACTCAGGATATTTTATATTTAAAAATTTTGTAATCCATAGGACTACAAATTACAAATAGCCTTTGTATGCAGACCTTGATGTGTTCCCTGGCCTCAGAAAGACTATTTTATTTTGTTTTATTTTATTTTATGTAGTATAACTACTTTGACTACAACATTGTATGAAAGTTTTTTCGTGAGTTTAAGTACAGCAGCACCTAGTGGTGTGTCGTGGAGTTGTCTTAGTGAAGAACTGAGGAAAGCTGCAATTAAGTGTTTATTTATATATTTTCATCAGTGTTATCAATTAAAATGATGCAATCTGCTATAAAATATAAAATAAAAAAAAAACACTGTTATTTTCCTACTGGTATGTAGGACAGTAGATATGAATTTGGTCATGAAACAGGACTGTAAATAATTTTTCATGTAACTGTTTTGTTTCCTTTAGGATCTCCATGTGAAGCTATCCCATGATGCAACATGTGTCCCCAGCACCAGCATTGACCATGATGGCCACACAGAGCGTCCCTCCACCATCGTACCAGGAGAGCCAACAGGTCAGTTAACAAACAAACATTTAAAAAAAAAAAAACATATTATAATACTGATTATTATTGCAATATTACTGGTCATTAGTAAGATAAAATAGGATTACTGCATGACAAATTAATAAGAGAAAGAAAAAAATGTATGCTGTTTAAGCTTTTTTATTTTTTTCAGCAATGTTATTACAGTAAACTGTGGTTTTGTTTCAAATTGTGGCTGTCAGAAAGGTACATCTGTAGTTCAGTTCAATGTCATATCTTCATTGTGCTTGTCCTGAGTTAATCAGAGGGACACAGAGCTGCGTTTTTGTCCCAGAGCCCCCTCTCCTTGTCCGGCTGCTGTCTCCCTCCGCCCTGAGGATTAGAGACTGGGGAGAAGAGCAGCGCGCTGGTGGAGACATGCAAATGAGAGCTAGTTAAGTGTGAAGAAGCTAATTTATTTCCTATTTGAGGCTGGGATTAAGACTTCCAGCTTCCTCCCTTAAACCATTTTTGTTCTGGGGAGGAAAACAGGGGGGGCTGGCTTACTTTCAAAGCAGCATCACAAGAGAGAAAAACAGGGCAGGAGAGACAGGGAAGCGTAGACAACAGACAAGTTGTACTCTCTCTCCACTAATGCATCCTAAACAGGGTATTTGTTCATCTTGACAGTGTTTCAATTGCTAAAGGGTGAGACCTCTGCCCACCTCAACTGCCAGAGTTTTATTTGATGACTAGGTGCAACGTTTTCCTGCAGAAGGTGACCTACGTAAAATTTTAGGGGTCAAGTACTTCAATTTAGATTCCAGATTTTAATGAGACCATATGCTGCATTGTCTTGCGTTGTCAGAGACAGTGGAAGAGCCTTCTTGAATATTTATGCTGGGGGAAAAAACATGTTTCCTTGCAAGCTTTTGTCTCAAGTTTTTCTAGAACTTTATCTGGACGTGTGCCGTTTTCCCTCTGTCGCGGAAAAGATAACAAACCAGATTACTACGCGCACATTTCCGCTCTCACAGCTCCTTAAAAAAAGCATCGTAACCCATTAAAAAACACAAAAGTGAAGCGTTCATAAACTGAATCTGATAAGACGACAGTGCCTGGCTGTGAGCCATCAATAACATGCACATGAGCAAGATGATCTTGAACTGCATCTTTGGCCCACTGGCGCAGAGGGGCAAAAGCAGGATGGGTTGCGTTGTCTCCAAACATGTTTTTTTTAGCTTCAGTTATCTTTGTCAGCAATTATTAGCTGTTTTTACATTATAAAAAAAAATTCCAAAAAATCTGGAAAGAACACAATTAATTTGATAAAGAAGAGAGACATTAACATTGTTAATTCTGATCTGAAAAGAATATTTTAATAGTTTTAAATAGGAAAATGATCCTCTTTTACTCACTCTAATGATCTACCATTGTCATTCATTGAACATATAAGGAAATATTGTTTATGGTTGCCATGACATGGAGGTTTAGTTAAATTTGAAATCGTAACTTTTGTACGAAACTATTGTGTAATGTTCTTATTAGGGGTTGACCGATTTATCGACGCCGATATTAAGCATTTTTATGGTCATCGCTATCGGGTCATTTGTAAAACCGATTTGCCGATACAATAATTTAAAAGCATTTAAGAAAAAAAATAGTCACAGCCCTTGTTATTCTTATTTTGACATTAATTTTAATTTTTACACCAGGCATATACATCGGTCAGAATATCAGTTATCGGTCGACTTGATCTGTAATAATCGGTATCAGCATTGGCCCTGAAAAACACATATATCGGTCGACCCCTAGGTCTTATTATTTTGGTTATTGTCCATCAAGTTTCAAATAAAACAGATTTATAGGCATTACTACATTGATATTTAATATATAAGCAATTAATGCTAGTAGATTGATTACTCAAGCAATAAAATGGACAAAAAAGTACTGTAAAAGTGTAAATTTTTGTGTAATATGGTCTAGACTGCGGATCTACAGTTGTTTTGTGCTATGTATTTCTTTAGATGACAGGCACTACGCAGCAAAACTCAAAGGCCCAGCATGTCCACCTCTCTGCAGCCTCAGCAGCAGGGGCCACACAGGTCAGCGTGACCCTTGACCCCCAAGCCCAACTAGAGTCAGACAAACGAGCCGTTTACAGGTGAGTATTATGCAGTAATGCAGCTCCTTATTAAGGACATCATTTATAAGTAAATCTAGATTTTTGCTTTCTCTAAAGAAAAGAAAGAGTGCTTACAAATGCAAACATGATGCAAGGATGCTGTGTGGTTGCTAAGGTGTTCTAGTTGGTCACTAGGGCACTGCAAGGTGGTTGCTTACTGGAAAAGTAAAAATATATAAACAAAAATACATTGCCATTCTAAAGTTTAGGGTCTGTAAGATTTAGTTTTTTAATGTTTAATGTTTGAAAGAATTCTCTTTTGCTCTCCAAGTCTGCAAAAATATAGGAAAAAGTAATATTGTGAAATATTGTAGCAATTTAAAATAACAGTTTTCTATTTTAATATGTTTCAAAATTTAATATTCTTTCTGTAATGACAAAGCTGAATTTTCAGCAGCCATTACACCAGTCGTCTGTGTCACTTGAACCTTTCAGATATCATTTTAATATGCTGATTTTTTTCTTATTATCAGTGTTGAAAATAATTGTACTGCTTAATATTTTAGTGGTAACATAATACATTTTGCATGCAGGATTCATTGATTAATGGAAAGTAAAATGATTTTTTTTTAAAACAACAACTTTGAAACAGTAGTCTTTATATATTCCAAATTTTGAAAGTTTTGTGTTCCTTCATATTTTCCCAGTGAATATTATGTAGGTACCTGTACACCATTGTTCCATCAGAAATAAATAATGCAGTTTTATAGTCATTTGAAACCCTCATAACATATTGATCTAAATACAAGCATACAGACTAGATACTTGATTTGGATAGCAACACGCCTGCATAAGTCATATTTTCCTCGTTTATTCATGAAGTAAATAATACATGGCACACTGACACTTTAAATACTTAAAGCCTCATTCCCAAACCTCCCCTCCCCGGTTGATTACAGCGCGGCTGTTTGCGAGCCGCATGCATATCGTAGCATCGTCGGTTCCTGTCTGAAGGCTGCCGCGAGGGCTCGTTCGACCGGCTGCAGCGCTAGCTATGATTAGCGGTGTCTCGCGGCGGCGTGGCAGAGGCCCGTGGTTTCACGCTAACCCCTGAGGCAGGTCTGTGAAGGCCTGGGCAGGCCTGGGGCTCAGTCTCTCAGCTCCTCAGAGAGAGAAAGCTGCCTTTGATGTGAGCAGCCAGCCGGAGGCGGCCTGCAGGCGGTGTGAAAAAAAAGCCTAGACTCAGCCTACATTCACACTACACACACACACACAGTGTCTGCTCCTACTTCCCCCTCATTCCTAGTCACATATACTCAAGCACAGACTCAGCTTCTCACTCTGCGTATATATCTCACCACCTTCTCTCTCTCTCACAACACACACACACAGATTTCTGGTTTCATCCTACATGACACATCTTAAGTGCTCTAAATATTCAAAGGCGCAGCGGAGAGCCTTCACTCATAACTTGTTCTGATTTTCATCCAAACGCACACCGGCACAATGAAAGCGCACAGGTGAGGTAGAAACCAAGGAGAATTGCATTATATTTGACATATCATGCTGTCAAGTGTCTAATGCAATTAAAGTGCAATATTCAATAATGGAATTTAATGGAATTTAAGTTTATTGTGTATAAAGAAGAAATATATTGTTTATTAAATGTAAATGTTGCTACTTAAATAATAAGTATTTATTTAGTTGCTTCATAATATATGCAAATATATGCATTAGAATTTCTCATAATTGCAGAGTCAGTGTTATATTGGCCAGGCAAATGTGTACATGTTGAATATATAGAGGGAACAAGAAAAAAGGTGACAAAACTGTTTATATATTCATTTTTTAGCAAAAAAAAAATGGATTTGGGTTCAGTTTTTTTTTTTAAATAAATTAATAATTTCATTAAATGCATTAAATTGCATGTGCATTTACATTTTAACATTTACATAATGTCAATTTTTTTTTTTAAATGTTTTTTTTGTTTTGTTTTGTTTTAACTCTATTCATCAAAATGTTTCATGGTTTCCACAAAAACACAACTGTCTTCAGTACTGATAAAAATGTTTCTTAAAAAATGTATATTAGAATGATTTCTGAAGGATCATGTAACGCTGAAGACTAGAGCAATGCTGCTGAAAATTCACCTTTGCTGTTCCTGAAAAAAATTATATTTTAAAATATGTTTAAATAGAACACAGTTATTTTAAATTGTAATAATATATCACAATATAGCTGTTTTCCACTCTATTTTTTTTCTTGATCATACAGTATAAATGCATCTTTGGTGAGCATTAAAATATCTTTCCCAAAGTTATTTGATCAAACCCCAAACGTTAGTGGGATTTGTTTTTACAGTAGATTTCCTCTGCATTTGTTTTGTTGAGTAAAAAGCAACACGGTATCTCACCTCCAAAACTATTGTGGGTATTTAACAGAGCAGGATTTTTTTGTGTGTATCTGTTTGTTTATAGTGTATCCTCATGTATTGTTTTGATTTAATTTGGCAGGTTGGTGTTTATTTCTGCACCCTTTCGTTTCTCTAATTGCCAGTATTGCGAGTTTGAGTTGTGGAGTCTATGCTCTGGCGTGCGTTGCTTAATTATTAACAGTGGAATAAATGTGCGATACAGTAATTATCTTAACGAGTTACTACACTCTCTTTAAAGCATCCAAGACCTTCTCTTCTTATTAGAAACATGGCAGGGGGTCTCTTTCCTGTAGGGTACTTGCGACATATCCAAAATTAGGTCCAATAAAATTCAGCATCCAGGAGATGAAATTGTAATATGTATCCGAAGAAGTTCCTGAGGGTAAAAAATTCAGCACTATGATGAGAGTGAAACAGAAAGGAAACTCAGGTGGGAAGAGTTTGATGAGTGAACTAAATAAAGAAACCTAGCATATATTAAATCAAGTTTTTAACATTTATTCAATCCTTCATTCTTAAGCAAATGAATTATATCATCTCTAATTATTATGATGTCAAAATTAAATAAATTAGACTTTTACTACAAGCAAATCCAGTGTAACTAATATATTTGTGATTTGTGTCCATTATAATCTGTATTAAAATCCTTCAAATTTAGACAAAGCTGTTTTGTGTGTACAGAATTGTATCCTGATGCTTTGTGCCTCTCAGCCTCCGTCTTTTGAAAAGTATTTGTGTTTATGTACAGTGTTCAGACCCCCAAAGGTGTGCTTATATTAAGGTATTGAAATGTCTGAATGGGTTTATATGTGTCTTTCCCTTCTCGCCGTGACTCAGATTGGCGGGTGCTGAGTGGATTTGCATTGATACTGGATTTCGGTCTCATGGTGCACAGTCATGCTGTCTTCATTGAGCTCCAGTGGATCAGGAGTGTCTTGGACTGACGGAAGAGAGAGAGATAGAGGGAAAAAGATGGAATACCAAACAGAAAAGAAGAAAAGGAAAAGGAAAGAGTTAGAGAACAGCTTTAGTAGACCCAGCAGTAGCAGCAGCGCATATCAGTCCCAACAGGAGTGCTTTTAATTTGACAGCCAGAGAGGAAATGGTGAGCCAGTTCTCCCCAGCCGCTGTAATGCACCATAAATTCTGTTTACATTCGCTGTTGGGAAGCTCTCGCAGTCATTTGGTGCCCAACATCTTAACGACTTTCTCTCTCTTAGTAATGGTGCTGAGATTTCTATACCATACAGAAGTCGTCGTCTTATCTGAGCCATAGATTCATTCTGAGAGCGAGTCGGTTCTGATCACGAGGATGTATATTTGAGATTGTTACTGGCAGGTTATGGTAAATAGTACTCAAAGGAAATCTCTGAGGGCACATTTATATCCGAGTAAGATTTTGTTCCTCAGTTTAAAACCGTAGACGTCAAGTTTTATTCCGTTTCATCCTGTCTCATGTCTCCAGGGTGCAGAGTGTTCTGAACTTCACAGACTGACTGTCTGAAGATTGAACGTGTGTGTTCGTGTTAGCAAGAGCTGCTCAAGTCTGTGAATGAATCTAATACTTGTTAGCGGTGCTTGCTAGGGCAATATTTTTGCTCAGGGCTGCTCAAATCTCTGTATCTTTTGAACATTATTTTATAGAGACTTTGCAACCACCCAGAACACCTTAGCAACCACATAGCATTGATCTAACAAAAACACCCTGACCAGCATGCAGTAGCAATGTCCCATCAACCACCCAGATCAGTATAGCAGTGCTATAAAAACACCCAAAACAACCACATAACATTTTACAAAGCATCCAGGCCAGCTAAGAAATGCATACAGTAGCAGTGCCCTAGAAACACAAAAAATACCCTAAGCAACCACAAAAATACCAAGAACCATAGCAGCTGTTTAATAGCACCCTGGCAACCACATACCAACACCCTAGAAACTATAGCATAGCAGCTACATTGCAACATAAACCAATTTGAACACCTTACCAACTATATAGCAACGTCCTGGCAACCAAAGGTTACAACCTAGCATCGTGGGGGTGACTCTTTCTCTTTTTTCATATTTCTGATTGCTTCTATGTGGCATCTCTGTATTTAATAACAATACACAAACATGACGGTTCGGTACCTCGTTTTTGACATCATGGTTCGTATGGTTTCAGTACAGCAGGGGGGAAAATCTAAAAATGAAATTGTTTTTTTTATTTTTTATTAAACAGTGGTTTACTGAACAAATTGCTCTTTCTTTA
>SCHK01063648.1:0-12213 GCA_004124795.1 Poropuntius huangchuchieni
TTTACGGGAACACCAATGATTTTAAACATCAGACAAGCGCAGCCCACGAGAAAGAAAACACTTTTCAATTATGCCCTTCCAGACTCTGTCTATGAAGCAAAGCGAAGTAGCAGAGTTTGGTATTACCAGGCTACCCATTTTCCACAAGTTGATATGATTCTTTAGGGTCTTAATGAAAAGTCTATAACATACTATGGTTAAAATTTCTCAATGGTAGTGTAAAACACACCCTTTTTACCCTGTCAAAATCAGTTCTGTTTTCAGACCCCACCCCTCTCTTCATACGAATATAAAACAGTTAATAATACCAAAGAGAAATGACTTAAATTTCACAAAAACACAAAGAATAGCAATGTGGGCGAATGGTTGAAGACACTCACATCTCTTTACTGAGGTTGCTGATCTTCTGACTGTCAGAACTCAGATTCTCTTGATACTGTGAGTTCTGCTGCTTCAAAGCACCCAGCTACAAGTACAGAGAAAGCCGTTTAGAAACATCCTCTGATCATCTAAAAATACACACATTATAGGACAAGGACAACCTGAAGCGGGAACTAATAAATATGTAAAATTCTGCACACATCTGACAAGAGATTTGCATAACATTCTGCTACCTCATGTTTTCAGATAACACAGAAATAGACTCTTCCTCCAGTTTTCAAAAAAAGAATAGAAATTGCAGATGCAGGTTTAATAAGTTCTGCAGGTTTAAAAGCAGAAATGTGAAAGTGCATATTTTTGTTCAAGCATTTATGTGAATTATTCAGTAATACTAATACTGCATTATTACTAATTCATGTTATTTGAGCTGTAAACTTTGTAGGTGGATAAACTTCTAGTTATGCCTTACTAACAGTTTTGGTGGGTGAAATTTTACCCATGTAGCTAGTATCCTAGCTAGTGACTGAAAGTCTGAATATAACTGTACATTTAAGATTAGTAAGCACTTATGGTCACACTAGTGATATGTAAACATGTATATTGGATAAGTTTTGTGGCTATACTTTCAAAACAATCTGTATTTTCGAGTCACCATGGAATCAAAATGGACAATTTGTTTTAAATTCTAAATGATTATAAAGTTAAAGGTGATTTATCAATTTCCATTATTATTATTATTTTTTTTATTTTTTATTAATATGCTCTCACAATCCTTAATCAAAAACATTAATGATAATAATCCGGCCCTTTTAGAAACCCATCACTCACGTGAGATCGCTGTGATTAAAAACACTGCGATATAATCATTTCACAATGGACAAAACCATATAGCCACATATATGCCTACTTTTCTTGCTTCACACATACAGTTAATGAAATTTTGGTTGCGCCAAAGCATCTTGTTTATTATTTCTGATCATTTTTAGCAGTTTAAGATGTTACCTCATTTCTCAGAGAGTCTAATTCTTTGTCCTTTTCTGAGACCAAGGCACTCTGTGTTTGAAGAGACTGCTGAAGTGCTGATTTCTCCTTTTCTGATTCACTTTTGAAAGTGCTTTCCCTGCACAAAAGAGAGATTGTATGATATATGCATTCTGCATGCAAGCAACAAAATTAACTTTAGTCATCATTTACTCGCCCTCAAGCTGTCCACTTTAGGTGGAATATTCACAGCGCTGCTTTCTATGAAGTAAAAAGCATGCAGCTCCAAAAAGCCTCGTAAGTTTTCAGATTTCAAATCGCACATTCCTGCAGCAGCTGAGTGACTATAGATTAATAGAAATGCTACTGCATGACTTCTGAAGACTTAGAATATAGTTCACAAGTCATGATGGACTAATTTTAGGATGCTTTTTAAATTTTCTTTCAGAGAGATTTCCTGGTCACTTTATGCTGTCAATGTATGGAAAAGAGCAACTTGAACATTCTCCTAAACATCTCTTTTTTGGTTCCACAGAAAAAAAAATATATATATTTTTATGTAAAAGTTCATTACCTCATTTTCAACTCCTTCAATTGGTCATTGAGACTGTCACACTCCTTTTTGAGCTGCATTAAGATAACAGTGAAGAGAATTCAGGATATTTACTTCTCACAAAATAGCACATAAATGAGAACAAGATCATATTCAAAATAAAAAAATAGAAATTAGTTTAAGCATCTGGAATCTGAGTCTGTCCAGATGCTTAAATATTCCACACATTTCGCTTAACATACATTTAGCAGAATGTTACTGTCTTTGTGGGTGCTGGCAAGTTCCATGGTCAGCTTTTCCTTCTCATTTTTCAGAGCCTCAACTGCCTGGGCTTTTTCAGTGTCTGCTTGTTTCAACTCCTCACTGTAATGCACAAAATCATTGTTTATTAAGGCCTCTTTTAAAGTTTGCAGAGGACCAAGCGCCCTGTGGGAGAACCACTGTTTTGTGCTGTTTCCCCACAAAACCCCACTACAACGATGTCATATTTGAACTTCTATAGTATGTTTGGTGATGTTTTTTGTCTGTGTCAGTACCCTCAGTCAATATTTACTGTAATGGTAACCAAAGGATATGGGGAAAAGACACTCATATAGCTACTTCAAGGATTGAAAAAAAATAAATAAATAAATACATAAAAACAACAGTTGTGTGACAATTCCAAAGAATACAGAATTGAAGTGTAGACACTCACATCTCTTTACTGAGGCTGCTGATCTTCTTACTGTCAGAACTCAGATTCTCCTGATACTGTGAGTTCTGCTGCTTCAAAGCATCAAGCTACAACAAGCACAGAGAAAACAATGAGCAGCTTGAAGCAGACACTAGCAAATATAAATTATTCTACAGATATCTAAGGAGAAATAGCCTATATGCAGGATTTAAAAACAAATGTGCAGCTCATATTGGCATTTCCACAAGTTATTCAAGTTATCTGAACTGCACATTTGTATAAATTGTTCTTTTACCAGCAGGCCAACTTTCCCAGGTAGATGAATGTCTTGTTAGGCATTACTGATGTAATTCCTGTAAGTTTTTCATCTCTGTAAACAGTACTTCAAGGATAGGTACAGCACATTTCTTTATTTGTGGTGCTACACACTTGCCTGCTAAGCTTTCATTTTGTGACAAATACATTACTAATGTACAGTTGAATGTACTTCTCAATGTAATAATAATATGAATAAAAGTATTAAAACATTTATTTTTTAAAGGAAAAACTATTTCTCTTAATTGTAATTTTTCCTTTAAAAATTAAATCCTTAATGAAAGGAATTATTACATTTTCATTTGTCCACATTTTAAAAGATTAATTACATTGTTAAATGCCTTAATGTGTTTACCACAATTTTTGATAATAAAGTTTTACAAAATCATAAATTCAGAAAAATTAAAAACAGACAACTCAAGGTCCTATTGCAGTAAAATAAATACAAATAAATAAATTATTTAACTTTTTTTATGAATTAAATTAACTGGTTAGGGCTGCAGGATTAATCAAACGCGATTATCATGCACATTTTGTCAGTAAATCCGGTTCTGTGATTAGTAGTAAATCTCCATCACCTACTTTCAGGTGTAGCAGCATTTACTACACAGAGCCGTAGTTCTCTGACAAGCTACGCAAAAAAAACAACAACATTTCATTATAGATATACTTTATTATGATGATAAGAACTAGGCAATAGGCATTTCCTGGCTTTCTTCTGCTGGGCGTATTTGGAGTTTCTGCACGAGAGCGCCCTCTGGCCTTCGGATGGAGATTTACTAAAGATATGCACCACAATCGCAGCTTCTCTCTAATCGCTATTTCAATTTCATTTCGATTTATCATGCAGCCCTATGACATGCTTTTTGATTATTTACACTTTATTAAACCGTTCAAAAAGGAATTCACAAATATTAAAATGAAAAATAAATAAATAAATAAACAGACAACTTAGAGCTCTAAAAATTTAATTTTGTTAAACTTTTAATAAATTGTTAAGTTCAATTATTTCAATTCATTAGCCCTGCTTTTCGATTCCCTACATTTAATTTAACCATTAAACAGAATCCAGAAAATTTTAAATTGAAAAACAAAGAATCTAGGAAATATATATATATATATATATATATATATATATATATATATATATATATAAAATAATTTATGAAATAATAAAACATTTAAAAAATAGTAGTAGAAGTATCTGTTATAATGACCCTTAAAGGGCATACACTTGGGTCTAGTCTGGGTTTGATGTTTTAGAGTCTGAACTGCAAAACACGGCATCCTGTTACCAAAAACTACAAATCTCAGAGATGACAGGACTGTGACACTTCATCCTTTTTTGTCCTTATTATGACAAAGGTGTTAAATGTTACACCTTGGAATAATTCTTCCCTAACCTCAGCATGCATTTACCTTGCACTGCATTTCTTGCATTGAGTTCTTTAGCTGCGTTGCCAGTGCTTCAGACTCAGCCTTGTCTTTCTGAAGTTGTTGGTTCTCCTGGGTCAGTCTCTCCAGTGAGGCCTGTGCAGTCTGTTCTGATTTCTCTGAGACCTAGATGCAAATTAACAGTAGGGGAAGAGTTCAGCCTGAGGTCACATTCTGATTCTGATTAAGCATCATGAGACAGAGCATTTAGGAATAGTATAGATGTTTTTAAATGCTAAATTGTTTTAGAATTTTACCATTTCTTCAAATAGCTCTTCTGGATTAATAATCTGTAATAGTCGTGCATAGTCAAAATAGCCCCATGCTCTTTCACAAATTAAGTATTATGGTCTTACCGTAGCTTTTTCTTTGAAAGTCTTTAACTCCTCAATCTGTTTCCTCAGCTCCAGGCTTTCATCCTGAGACACTTGGAGCTCCTGTTGCACTTTTTCAAACTTGATGTTTAGTTCCTGCATTTCTTTTGTATGCTGTTCCACAGCATCTGTGAGCGTTTTCTCTCCCAAAGCAAGCATGTCTTTGGCTTTAGCCTGATTGTCTTCAGCACTCTTCTCCTGAGAAATCATGGGAAAATGTCAATCAAGTCATATTAGTGTGCACTTGATAACAAGCAGAATGAAAAAGGGGAGAAAATTACTACAACTGACAGAAAAGTTTAAATCAATTCAAATAAGATCAGGAATTTTAATAACGTTAGAAGTGACTGCCTAGTAAATTACACTGTCAAGGTCCAGAAAAGTGTGAACGACATCGTTAGAGTACTCCATCTGCTATCAGTGGTTTAATCTGAATGTTATGAAGCGATGAGAATACTTCTTGTATGCAAAGAAAATAAAAATAAAGATTTTATTCACGAATTCGCCTCCTCCCTGTCTCTGCGTCAGCAGTGGAGAATACCACTGGATGCAAACGACGTACACTATTCTGCCGCAATACGTTTTCTACGTGCATTTACGCTTTGATATGAAAAAAACCCCCACAGCACTTCCTTGTGGCGCGGCAGACACAGAATAGTGTACGTAGTGTGTGTCAGAGAGATAGAGAGGAGACCAAGAGGAGGCGAAATCTTGAATAAAATATTTTTGTTTTATTTCCATACAAAGAGTATTCTCGTCGCTTCATAACATTCAGATTGAACCACTGATGGCAGATGGAGTATTCTGAAGATGTCTTTCATACTTTTCTGGACCTTGACAGTGTAATTTACTAGGCAGTCAATGGGACAGTCACAAGACTCCCGGATTTTTATCTAAAATATCTTAAATTGTGTTCCGAGGACGAACGAAGATTTTACGGGTTTGGAACGACATGGAGGTAAGTGATTACTGACAAAATGTTCATTTTGGGGTGGAGTATCCCTTTAAGATCCACAAAGTTAAATCCGTTCAACATATAAAGTAATCGTATCTCTTCAAAAGACTCGGAACTGCTTGATTCATATGGATTCATTTAACGCAGCTTTTATGACCCTTTGGGATCTTCTAAATTTTGGTTACCTGGACTTTTAATGGAAGGACAGAAACCTCTCAGGTTTCATTTAAACATTTTTACTTTGTGTTTTGAAGATGAACCATGTGATTGGAATGGCATGAGGGTGAGGAAATGGAGATAATTATAATTTCCGGGTGAACTATCCATTCAAATCCTTACACTTTAACACCAGAATCAGACAATCCCTTTATTTTGGGTGGTAACAATACATGTGTGATGGGAGAAGTTCAACAGTCCTCACCAAAAGCTTGATCCTCTCCTGCAGGTTGGAAAGCTCTGCTTGGTGTTTCTTCTCAAGGCTTTTGGCTTCATTCTCAGCCTGGACTTGTGCTTGAGACTGTTTCTCCTCAGCCAGAGCTGCCTTCTCCCTCTCCTCTTCAAGCTGGTTCTGAAGCTCATCTAGTCTCCTGAAAGTAGATAGGATTTGAGAATCAGTTATTATTTCCTGAAATAAGGCTTAATTTACAAGATTACAATTTAGTCTACCAAAATATTAGGCTCTACAAACTAAATCAAGCTAATTATGTAAACTGAGGTAAATACTTCTGTTTACTTTCTATATGGTTTTGTTTTTAAGCATTTAAATCAAGCATATTAAAGCAGACCTTTCTTTCTGCTTGACATCTTCATTCAGCTTTGTTATCAGAGTAGAATTGTCTCCCGATGACTTTGACATGTCCATAATGTCATTCTCCAGTTTAGTCTTGTCTTTGGTCAGCAGCAGTATCCTTTCTTCGTTTGCTTTCAAATTTCTCTGTAAACCTTAAGACGGAACAAGATACCAATCATACATAACGACAAATACTACATTTTAATTAGTTATTTCACTGATATATATTTCATTGATGAACTTGGTGCTGACCAGCAAACTGACTCTTCATATCCTGTAATTCAGCAGAGAGAGATGTGCATTGTTCCTCTTTATTCCTGAGTTCCTCACGTAACTCTGAAATAGACAGCAATCATCAGTTACACTGAATGCAAAGTTCAATAAGCTCTACAAAATCTAACATATTTCAAGTCATAACTGAGTAATCTGTGAATACACATACCTTGATTAGTCTGAGCAGATTTGGCTTGATCATTAGATGTTTTTTCAAGATTCTGTTTCTAGAAAATTAAGAATGTGAATTGATTTGAGGATTATTAAGCCATTCTCTGGCTTAATTCTTTGTATTTGCTTTGTTATTTTGTTGTGTTGTGCATCAGAGGATCACTTGAGTTTAACTCCTACATATCCTAAACATAGACCCCAGAACCCCACCATCACCCCTGCCACTCATTATTACTGCCTTTCACATGTACTTGCGATACTTGAAGTTGTTCACCCAAAGATGAATGACCTCTGTGACTTATTTTCTTCTCTGGATCACAAAAGATGATATTTTGAAAGTCAGTGGGGTCTAAACAACATTGGACCACGCTGACTTTCAATGTATGGACCAAATAAAACCAGGAAATGTAGATGATAGAATATTCATTTTTGGGTGAACTATCCCTTTAAGTGCTTCTACTATCAGTTACTTTAATGCCTTTGCTGTATTTTGCTCATGATATAATTGAACTAGTCAGCTTCCATTAAGGTATCTTTTCACAGTCACTTACCAGCGCACAAACTTCTTGATCCAGAGAGCTCTTTTCCTGCAACAGGCCATTTAGCTCTTGCTGTTTACCCTCTAGTACTGAGTTCAACTCAGTGACCTAAAGCAAGGTGTAGCACCATAATGGAGGGAGATGACAGGGGGCAAAACATGAGGAATGTCACACACAAAAACTCAAAAAGTTGCCAGTGATACAACTTGGAACTTAAAAGTGAAGGACTGAAATATCATGGAAAATAAAATGTCAGAACACTCTTAAGAACAAAGTTACAATGGATGTATAGGGCTGCATGATTTAGAGAAAAAAAAAAAAGAATTCTGATAAAAATTGTGATTGTGAATTAAATTATTATTATTATTTTTAAATTCAGGTTTGTTGTGTTTGTTTGTAGGGTCACACAATTCAGCAAAAATGTTGTAATTGTATACATTTTATATGGCTATGAAACAATAACAATAACAAAAGGAATTCTTATTACCAAATAAAAATATAGAAAATACTAAATAAACAAAGAAATATAACTATTGTAATATTTCACTGTAAAATAAGAAGAGACATTTTATTTACAACAGTAAAATTCAAATACTAATATTTGTGCTGTTTTAATTTCCATCAAACTTTTATTTTGACAGCAAGCAGCTGCAAAAATGGTTGGAGCATGTTCCCAAATGCAGGTTAAAGATACCATAACTCAGATGCAGATATGGAGTTTGTTTGGAGCAGCATTTACTGTGAACTGAGCCGCTCTGAGATGCTGCAAACAATGGCAGATCATGAGCTGCTCGTGTATATACACAGTGCTGTGCTTCACTCTGAAACACAGCGTATATATTTACTTAATTAAATCAGTCTTTAAATCTGACAATTGCACTAAACCATACTGTGATTTACTTAAAAAAAAAAAAAAAAAAGTCAATTAATCATGCAGCCCTATTATGCAGAATGCACAAATGACATGATCAAACAATAAGAATGAATGACCTGCAGTTTTCACTGTAAAATTATTGTCATGGAACACCACTGATGTCAAATTTGGCACAATGCACCTTCAATGTGTCAAATGAGATTTGAAAACTATAGCAGACGGAATGATTCCTGCCTGTTTCTCATAAAAGATTTTACTATATAAAGCTATTGTGTGGCGTCAGAAGAGCAGAAATCCTTCTAAAGTTCTTTTATAATGACTTTTGTCAATGAGTTTGACAGCCCCAGTTTCCATGCATTTATGCTGAATAGAAAAGAGCAACTTGGACATTCTGCTGGAATGTGTTG
Source organism: Poropuntius huangchuchieni (assembly GCA_004124795.1). Lineage (NCBI taxonomy): Eukaryota > Metazoa > Chordata > Actinopteri > Cypriniformes > Cyprinidae > Poropuntius > Poropuntius huangchuchieni. The sequence goes on from SCHK01063648.1 coordinate 8,721, forward strand.
ATTACATCACTACATTTATATTTACTCCCATTGCATTGTATGAGGCCTGCAATCAATGTTTCTACAAATAACAACTAATACACAACTCATTCCTTTTATACCAATTTTAAATAGACATACTATTAATAAAATGAATAGTACTCAAATGGTGCTTTTTTTTGTAATGTAATTATTGACCTAACCATTATTTCATCACAAAATGGTCTTGGAATATCTAAAAATAGATAGAGTTCTCACTCCAAAAAGAACACAGCATTTGTGCCAAAATCTTTGGCAACAGCTGTTGATTCTTCATTAAGCCTTTGTAGACTCCTTGTTATGCATGTTCTACGTGAAAATGGACATGAAGGCCTACCTTTTCTTCCTGAGATCTGGATCGGCATTTTGCCTCCTCTATTTGGGTCAATAACTTTTGCATCTCTTGGTTCCCTTGACACTGCTGTGACTGCAGAGTCTGAAGGGCTGTTTTTTGCTCCAGAGCTTCTTGTGACTTTTCATGCAACTGCTGACCTAACTTAACTCCCGTGTCCTCTAGCTCTTTTACCCTGAGCTCAGCACTGTGAAGTTTTCCCAAGACCTCCTCCATTTCCACCAGGTGCTGCTCCTCGGCCTTCTCCAAATTGGTGCGTAGCGTTTCTACCATCCGTTCGTTCTCTTCTGTGACTTTCAGGAGCTGTGCCTTGTGCTCTTTGGCTTCACCCGTCCACCCCATGGTTTCAGAAGCATATTTGTTAGCAAGCCCTTCGAGTTCCAGTTTGTGTGTTAATTTCAACTGTTCCAGAGCATTGTGTACCTCCAGCAGCTCAGATTTGCTTGCCTCATGGGAGGTTTTGAGCTCCTCCAAGGCATGCTGGTGGGAGGCCTCGACTGATGCTAGTTTAGCACGCCACTCTTCAATGGTATTTGAATTCTCCTCCTTGGATTTCGTCAGCTGACCTAAAAGCTGCTCGTTATCCTTCGATAAGCGACCTGAGGATGACTGGAGCTGTGACAGAGATTCACTGTGTTCTTTTTCTCGAGCCGCAAGCATCTCACGCAAGGAAGACAGCTCTGCTTGGTGACTGTCACTTTGAGCGGCCAGCTGTGTACGGAAGGAACAGAGTTCCTCCTGGAGTACTGCCATGGTGGAGTCAGTAACCCCATCCTGCCCTGGTAAAGCTTCCAGTAACTTACGAAGTGAAGCTACCTCCTTGTCCCTCAATGCAAGATCTCGCTCCAACTCTAATATACGGGACTTCTCAGATACTGTGGCCACCTAAAAGAAAAAAAAAGCTCTTTTAGTTAACTACTGTATGCGTGCTGTATGGATAAGTGAGAAGTAATCTGATGGATATGGTACGGATATGATCGTCTTTTCAGGTTAAAGAGGATCATTTAAATATATTTTCATAGGAATGTAGTTCCATTCAATTTACAGGAGCAATGTTACCTAAGCTATGTTTAGAAAGAAAAAAAAAACTGGGACAGAATTGGGAGGATCTACTTTACAAGAAGATGAACAAACACCAACCCTAAAACTGATCATCTAACTGGGTTCCCACACTTGAATGGATTATCATGATCTTGTCTGTACATTTTTCATAGACATTGTGGGCAGATTTACATGCCAGTTTGTTTGATTTCAACCCTCTGCTTTACACTACCTCTCCCTAATAGACTGCAATAGTTGAGTTCAGAAAGTAAAAAAAAATATATATATATTTTTTTTTTTCAAAAGAGAACTGATTTTTAACAATAACCTATAAACTTTTTAAGCCTGTTTATAGGTTATTGCTGTGACATCTGATGTTGTTAATCAACAGTATATGCTTTAGTTGAAGCCATCAGTTTATTTCAAGTTATTTAAAAAAAATCCTGATTAACAGCAGAATCCTTTTGAACCTGGTGAAAAAAGTACACTACCCTTGATGCTCTGAAGAAAATGCGATGTAGTGGTGAGTGATTTTGTAATAATCATAAAATATATTTTGTCTATATATACACAGAAGCGGCCAGAAGTGATGTCTGGTCTAGGAAAATGGATATCATTTATTAAAACATTTTGTTAAGGATTTTGTAAGCATATTGCATAGTTGTGCTAGGTGTGTAAAACTAATATATGCACTTAAAGGGATAGTTCACCCAACAATGAAAATTCTGTCATCATTTACTCACCCTCATGTAGTTCAAAAGCTGTATGAATTTCTTTGTTCTACCGAACACAAAGGAAGATATTTTGAAGAATGTTTGGAACCAGGCTGTTTTGTGTTGCCACTGACTTCCATAGTAGGAAAAAAAAATACTATGGAAGTCAATGGTAAAACGAAATTTTCGTTTGTGTTCGGCAGAACAAAGAAATTCATACAGGTTTGGAACTACATGAGGGTGAGTAAATGATGACAGAATTTTCATTGTTGGGTGAACTATCCCTTTAATTGTTTCTTTTGTAATGCAATGAAACACAACAAAGTGTGTCATGCAAGAAAAATTAATAATTATATTCTTGTATTCAATGTATGATTTCTTCTGTAAGATTTTTGTTTTTCTATGCATTTTTGTGCATAGTATAAAAACAACACATTCCACGATAAGCTGTAGCTTGCTTTTTTGCCAAATAATTGAGCCAGCTAAAAACCTTAACCAATTTTTTCTTCTTTCCAATATATTTTGATTTTGCAGGGCCATTAACTCTTTCCCGGCTAAACAAGGAATTGTCCAGGCTTCCACTGTTATAAACTTGGAGGTGCTATTACACATTTCTTGAATGAGTCCAGAATGTCCTGATGAAAAACACAGACCTTCTCATATGCAAGCAGATGCATATGAAAAATATTTCGATGTGAAACCTGCCTAATGTTACCGAGTGAAATGTCAATACTGGAAGTGGTAAAGGACCGTGCAATTTTGAGGGTCCTGATGGAAGCGATCTACTGCATCTTTGCTTTGATCATCGTACTGAATATGATCCACATGTATTTGTAGTATTTGATAAAAATGCTCAAAAATGTTGCTTTTTTATGAAACTTGCCTACATTCAACAAGTGTTGATTAAAAAAAGAACGCTTGAAGCTAGAATAAAACAGATTTTTTTTAAGATAAGTAAAGATAAAGTAAAGATTCTGTACTTTATTTTGATGCACTGCGTCTTTAGATATTCATACAACAAAATATTCTAGGGGCCATGAAATTGTTGTGAAATTGATCAACTGGCAACTTTTTTTTTTTCTCAAAAATTCTAGCGGGGAAAGAGTTAAAAGCAAATAAGAAATATCCGCTCCGGACATCAGTTTTGGCCACTACATATACATATAAATCAACTTTAAATGAACATTTTTATATTTCTTTATAATATTTCTTCGAAGCCGTCAAGTACACTGTCTTATACCTTTGTCTTTTTTCACGATTTTTAAATACTTTTGGACTTTTATACTTCAAATAAAAGTTTGTAATGTTGTAATTCATTTTATAGCTGGTGGTTCACCAGCTATTTAAAAAAAAAAAAAAAAAAAAAAAA
>SCHK01063899.1:644-30947 GCA_004124795.1 Poropuntius huangchuchieni
GTTTAATTTATTTTGTAATTAATTTACTTAAGTCTGTTACATGTAACTAGTTACTCCCCAGAGTCCCCAGCACTGATTTAAGATAAGATATAGATAAGATTTAGACATACTACTCTGTTCACATACTGTTTTTTCGTCTATATAGGAAGTATGTGATTTCAACAGTCAGTTAAACTTTAAATTAAAGCAAAGCAATACTTCAGCACATGCTGTGTCATTTTGTTTTTGTACTAAAATTCCATTTCAACTTATTAGTGACTTTTCACCACACTGTTCACTCCTAAGCAGTTCATACTCCTTTTATGCTCCTGCTGCTTGCCTCTACAAGTGAAGTACAAGAGAAGAATTTGCAGATCTCGCTGAGGTGGCTTTTTTTTTGCTCACCACCCCAGCTACTTGAACTTAAGGACATCCTGGAGACTGTGTTGGCACGCTTATTCTCAAGTGCATTTGCAGACTCCAGTGTCCCATAGCTAATGTGCGACCCCAAACCCATCCCTTCTCTTCCTCCCTTCACATTCCTGTCATGATTGGCTGGCTGTCAGCCTGTAAGTGATAGAGACTGTCGGTTCTGTCATCACGGAGAGTGAGTTAGGGAGCTCAAGACTTTGTTTCCTCCAAACGAGCCTGGCAGGGGATAAAAGTGACTTGCGTGGGAGTGTTATTTACACTGTTTTAGCATAACATCACTGCCAAACAATACTTACACACACACACACACACACACACACACACGTACAGATAGCCTCCACACCAGCCGCCTCAGTAACCAAGAGATGTTCTGAGAATAAGCATTTTAGGAGGCAGCATCACATTTTGTGTTGCTTCAGTTTTGTGCAAAAGGCAATCCCAGAATGCACTGAGATAATTTCAGTAAACATAAATGTAAGATGGCTGACAAGAAGAGAGAAATGGTGAGTATTAAAAATGCTTCATGCCTATATTTGTGTGCATGTTTTTATGCTTGCTTGTTGTATGTGATACACATTAGTGCGCTGTTAATTTAGCAACATCACACTTTTTTGAAATCAGTGTTTATTAGAGTCACAGAGTTTGTGATGTTTCAATGGCTTTTCTTTCGTATTGTGATGTACAGTAGCCTACCTCAGAGTACAATGGAAATGGAGACTTGGTTCTGTTTATTGATTCTGGCTATTGATTGGATTTTGAGATGAGGAAGTTATACTTAAAAATCAACACAAGCTTGCAGTCAATTGTGGAGGGTTTTGGCAGACTCAGTGATTGGAGATGTATGACATACATCACTAGAGATAATTCATTTTTTACCCGAAAATTGAATTATGACATTTTGATGAAACATAATGAGGTCAAAAAACAAACAAATAAACAATTTTGACATAAATGGATGAATCTTTCACAATAAAACAACACCAAAATAGTACTTACAAAATAGACGGGCTGAATTTGGTTTCATACAGACTTTTAATAAATCCAAGACGGATGAGGCGAGGAAAATACTGACTATTAAAAAAATAAATGAATTCAAACCAGACTAAAAGAACTAAAAAATAGAACCAATTAATAGTTGATATTTAAGAAAAACGCAGTTTCATGCAGTCCATGAAAAAGCAATATTAAATGCCTTTTGAGTTTGTCACACCACAGAAATATGTGTTATTAACTACCCAACCAAATCTTTAAAAAAAAAAAAAAAAAAGAAAAAAGGCAGGTAAATAAAATAAGTTATCAAAATCTTGAAAAAAAAAAATGCAGTATTGACAATTTCATCGGGCTCACGCACCTGGCCCAAAGTTAACTTCTGGTCTGTGTTTGTTTATCAGTCTGGCTTTTACAAAAGGTTTTGACTTTGTTGAATAAACATGAGCACTGCACATTTCAAAATCAAAACGCAGTATGGGTGTTTTATCACTGTATCTCTAAAGGAAACTGAGCGTCTTCAGAAAATGTTTGATTTCATTTTCATTTCATCTTGCCTGTAATGCCCGATAAAGCAGCATTTGTGAGCTCAATGCTGGTTTGTGTACAACCGTTACCAGGGAAACCCTTTATTTCTACCACTCCAAAAGCACCTCCTGCTGGCAGAGAATGAATCTGCATTTTCAATAAGCCCGTCAGATTTAAGCAGCAATCATATTTTGCTTGTTATCACAAATAATCTACTCTAGAGAGACTTTGCTGTTGTGCAGTAGTCTACCGGAAGTTAAATTTGGGCCACAAAAGTGTGAATGCACAGTAACGTTTATTTGATGTTGTTGATGTTGAAACGGTCTATTCTCCAAAGTCCCTTTAAGGCAAGTCATGTTACTATCGTTGAAATGCCCCTCGGGCATACAAGTGCAGCTCCTATCTCTTTGAATGAAGAGAACAAAACATCAAATTCTCCCAAACTGTTAAGCTCACGATTAAATTTCATATTTAAAATCACTAATGAAATCCTGAACACGAAAATGGTGAAAAACTGTTCACAGTCTTTGTCATTTATTATGTGTTTAGAAACAATTCTATGGTCTTTACACAGACTTTAACAGAGTAGTGTGTTGGTAGCTTAGCAACATGCTAATGTCAAACTCTGTAGATGCACTGCTCACGTGAGTTCCACGACCAAGATGGTGGACAAGGAATGTTGATTAATTTTGAAAAAAAAACAAAAAAAAAATGGTCCCTTCAGTGATGGAAAGAACAAGTAATTATAGTAAATTTTAGCCAATATTTGTGTGTGCTATGCAATTTTATGCTTATTAGAGTTGTATGTTTTTAGTTTAGTTACATGCTAGATGGAATGTCTTCTGCAAGTGCTATTTGTGTTATGCTGCCTTGGTAGAGTTCCAAATCGGTCACTTATGAGGTTCCATGACCGTTTCGATGCTGCCTTAGAAGGCAACTGCCTATGTAGGCAGTAGCCAACGAGGCAGCTAGAGCCATAGTGAACTTAGCACTTGCAAGGTGTGTGTGTGTAAGAGAGAGCATGCGGTGAATGGGGACAGTGTTGGGCTAAACCTTTATTGGGTCTGTTCCATCTGTTTTGGCTCATACTCAAACCATGCAGTGCGAAGTCATGCTCGGATCTCACACATTCCTTCAGCTTTATACGCTCTACTGTGCGCTCACTATTTCCATCTTCAGAATTGCTCTCACGGAAAAGCTTTTCCAAAAATAGAGTGAAGCTCAGAGAGCTTATCGCAAAAACACAAAATGATTATGTTCAGCCTGTTTCGCTTCTGATATTTCTCACAGTGACAAACCACCTGTGCGTCATGCCTGCTTTCTCTAAATCGGTCTGAGCTCCCTCCATTTCCATTCTGTAGCCTAGCAAAAGCAAATCTTTTCTGCTACCCCCCACCCATTACCTTCACTCTTTTTTTTTTTTTTTTGCTGCTGCTGCTGCAATAGCCGAACAGCAAGTGATTATAACACGGTGGAATTTGATCTCTGCGCTGTTAAGTCACATGCTGTGACTGTAATTATTCGTTCCTGAAGAGAGCAAGGCACAACAGAAGAACAGAGCACAGAAACATTCAGGACATATTCAGTTCTGGCCTGTGAGCGCAGTGCGCATTTGGTTTCCTTCCTGGTTGAATTACAGTTGCTATCGAAATCTGGAGAGGCTTTGGGAAATGTTCCATGGAAAGATGATGTTGTTCTTCACAGGCAATGAGTTTGTTTGAGCAGATCTGAAAAATAATGTCTTTGTGAGTTTAGATTCAATGAGGCCATTTATCTGATAATGTTGTTTACATTTTTAGCCTGCAAATGGGCACAGAGGCCTCACATTGAACGCTTTCTTGGCTCGGAATCTGCAAGAGGCACGGTCGTAGATTTGGCCATGTGCAATGCAAAACAACTATTGAATGTACAATATAAGTATTGTATGTTTCTATGCAGGATTTATATTTTATATAACTTTATAACTGTTTATTGTATAACGTTGTTTATTCTTGGCACATTCATTCTGGCTTGAACGACTGCAGATCTAGGCAGCGTGTGTTTTTAGTTTACATTTTAAAGCCTTTACTTTTTACTGTTTAAGTTCAATCGGTTTAAGCATTTTAATTCGTTTAAATAAAGTATATTATATAAATAAAAAATAGCACACTTACCTCCGGTTTCACAGACAAGGCTCAAGCCTAGTCCCAGACTAAAATGTAAATCTGAGCTGTTTCAACTGAAAGAAACTTGCACTGACTGATCTTAAAATATATCAGTGCCTTTTTTGTCTCAAGATGCACAACAGTAATATTTAAATCTCCTAATTGAGCTATGATCTAATCCTGGCTTAGTCTAAGCCCTGTCTGTGTAACCAGGCCTTAAAGTTTTAAAGTAGTGAAATAAAAATTATTTTATAAAAAAAATTGTAAATTAAATATATATAAAATATATAAGGACTCGCATTACTGAAATATGAATAAGATTATTCATTATTATATGAGAAAAAAGAAAGAAAGAAAGAAAGAGAAAATAATCTAAATGTGCTGAAAATCATCATGAAAATAATAGCACTACATTTTATTTATTTTTTAATAACTCTTTAAATAACATTTTACATTTTGTGAGACTGACGCAAATACTCTTCTTAAACAAAAACATGTGATCATCTGCAGAGACATTTGTTTGGCTGGTAGATGAGAGAGTACTGTGCAGGTGTCTGGGGCAAATTTTTGATGTGTAAATGAGGAAATGAGTCAAATGCTGTTTGAATTCTGAACCCATGGCATTGTAAATCTTTTTTTATGATTTCTTTGTGTCACAACATGACGACCGAAGCCAAATCAAATCTTATTAGAAACACATGGTATCCTAAAATAACTGAAATTCGGATACTTTCAGAAAATTTGCTTGCCAGCTGTTACACAAAGGGGAACATGTGCAGAACAGAAACAGGCATAGAAAATCTTTTTTTTTTAAATTAGGAATTTCTGTGCATATGTCTACTTGTGCATAGAGTTTGCGTTTAAAATGGCTCTCCGTTAGAACAAATCAAACCCTTAGCAGGAGATGCACTGCACATATGCTTGCAAGACACAAACATTTGAGCCAATATGTGTAATGTGACAGAAAACCTCAAGGCCAACAATAAATCATGCAATGTACGTGTTTAGTGCAGTAATGCATATTTGTGTGTGATTCATAACATAAAGTGGCAATGCCATCAGGGATGTGTTGTTTTCTATAAAACTCCCTCGGAGGAACGAAACAAATAAATCAACTCCTCCACCCCCTTCTCTCATTCCCTCCATCCCACTCCAGAAACCACCGATGAAACCCGGTATTAAATGAGTGTCACAGTAACGGCTGTCATATGTGACACAAAGCAGAGCAGGAAGGACAATTAATGATTTACCATCCAACTCTGAGATCAGCCAGAGGAATGTGAATGAGAGACAGAGTGTTGGAGACGTGCTGACACTCAAAAAGTGTGAGATTCAGATAGATTATAGAGGATATTAAGACTAAGAGACACTTAAAATGTAGGCCCGCAGTTTGGCATCCGTCCTTTGGAGCGCAGCGTTTTCAATAAACATTCAGCCAGCTGCAATAATATTCACAGAAATAAACACTCAGACTCGCACACACACCGGCAAACAGGCGCTTCTAAATGCGATCCCATGATTTTGAGAAGTTACACGTTTACTGCCTTGCACTGATAAGGAATCCAAGTCAATAACGCGTAGTCATGGATGGCACCATCAGTCGCTATCTTATCAGATTGTACAGTTGGCCGCTGTTTGATTTTTGGTCTCTGTCGCTTTGTGCAGAAACACTAGGCAGGCGCTGTGCATTCCATTCCCAAAATGCTCCTGGAGACCAGAGGAGAGCCCTCACGTGCCGCTTCTCTAAACGGAAGGAATTCCTGAGGTATACAGACAGACAGACAATAAGAAATCAAGAGCAGGAGAGCGAGGGAGAAATATGCAGAGTCATAAGAAAACTAATCTTAGTAGCAGAGGGTGCTGTTAGTGGGGTTGTGTGTGCTGGGGGGTATTTCCTTACCCCCTCTGCTTGTTTTCAGTGGGCCAGTCTCAACACTGGGGTCTGCAGGCAGGCCTGTAGGCCTTTATTTTCCCAAAGCTGGAGCCACCGAGCTGTACAGCCTGTACAGACTTTGTGTTATTACAGAGCAGAGGCAGGAGGGGTGTTCAGCGCTGAAGCAGCACAATCCAACATCCAACCCACACTCTAATCATTTCTTACCACCCAGTGAGAAGGAGAGATAGACTGAAAAAGAGAAAGGATGCAGGCCCGTCGTGAAAATTCACGGGTCAACATTTTTCTCCCACAGGCCCAATGAGGAGTCACGGGGGTCAAGGTCACTAGTTGGCCGGATGAATGGATGGTGAAAAGTTGCAAATGGTCAGTGAAGATTCTGTATGGATGAATGGGCTGATCTTGGTACAGCAGGTGTCATGAGACCTCTAATGCCTGACCACCCAAAGTGCATTTTCCACATTATTCTGCAGTGTTCTGAGAGTTCCTCTAATATTCATTGGTACAAATTGGTCTGTGCTGGTTCTTTTTTTAATGTTTTTTGTATGTTTAGATTAGAACACACCTTACTCAAGTCACTGAGACTATTGTATAAGGTTTCCATTGTAATTTTTTGTTCTGAAAATAAACAGATGTATCTGTTAAACGGCTAATTTGGATATTTTGAGGCAAGTCTAAAAGAATTTCTCAGAGCATCATTGTAAAATATTTGTGTACTATTTTGGAAATATATACAGTGAATTTCATTAATGTTTACTTCAAATTTAGTGCACATTTTATTTGCTCTTATTTTTTCCCTAAATATTAAGCTGATGTTTCTATTGTTCTTTTGTTTTCTTTTTGTCTGTATTGAATGTACCGTGACCCTAAAGAGGATAAGTGGTTTGGAGAATAGATGGATGGGTGTATCCAATAAACCCTAGTCAGGTTAGACGCCATATTGAATTTAACGAGGCTGTGAGGGATAGGCTTACAGTCTTTTCAAAGGGTTTAGATCACGTAATTTTCGCAACACACAACTTTCACATTGTTTTACAGTGTTTCTTTCTATAAAGATGTTTTGTTGTTAAACAATAGTACAGTCCATTGAACGCACTGTACTATAGGCTACTTCCATCCTTCACTACCTCGTTTTCATTCTAGTGAAGAATTAAATACCCTGAATATTCACTTTAAATAAATTTAGATGCCTAATATCATCAGAAAATATATGTGACCCACAAAACCAGTCACAAGTAACATTCCGGGTACAAGCCGGGTACATTCGATATATTTGTAGCAATATCAAACAATACATTGTATGGGTCAAAATTATTGATTTTTCTCTTGTGCCAAAAATCATTAGGATTTTAAGTAAAGATCATGTACTTTGAAGATATTTTGCAAATTTCTTACCGTCAAAACTTTTTGATTAGTAACAGGCTATGCATTGCTAAGAACTTCATTTGGACAACTTTAAAGGCAATTTTCTCAATATTTTGATTTTTTTGTACCCACAGATTCTGGATTTTCAAATAATTGTACCTCAACCAAATACTGTAGTTCTTCTTGAGCAGTTGTTTCAACAGTTATTGTGACCAGGAGACATACTTTTATACTTTTCTTTTATTATTGGGGCATCCAAGCAGTTGAATTTGTATTAGGCTACATAAGTTCATTTTGATGTAGCCAACATGGTATGTTGAATACATTACCTTAGCGGCGTCAACAGGTGTTAACCCGCTACTTTTTTCAACTTTCCAAATGCCCGTAAATGACAAAATTACCTGTCTAAAAGCCCTTGCGAAATTTCCCTGTTTTCCACCCACGTCTCTTGTGTTGAATGATTTCATTAAGGATGCGCGCGGTCCCTTAAGACCGAGACCGGTGACTACATAATTCATACCGGGGGGAGTGACTTAGTGCCCGTGCTTTTCCTGCCTGTATAAAACCTGAAGTTCCACTTAAACTCACTTACAGATGGAGAGACCCAGCCGCTTCGTTCACAGTGTAGTCAAACCGACGTGACAGCAGCATAAGCCAAAGCGCCGCTACTTTCCCAAGGCATATGTTGAGAGCTCAGGCTTCAGTGTAATCATATATCCAGGTGAGGTGATCTGACGCACCGTTTTTCCACGCATCTACCCCCTCCAGCGCTTCGGCTCCATGACGGGACTGTGTGCGCTCTGCCTGACCGCGCTGCTCGCAGCATTCGCCCGGCGGGCTGCAAGCGTCAGCCCAGTGGTCCGCTGCGAGCCATGCGACGACGGGGCGATGGTGCTGTGTAAACCGCTGCCCCGGGACTGCGCCGAGCCGGTAAAGGAGCCGGGCTGCGGGTGCTGCATGACTTGCCCGCTAACCGAGGGCCAGGCGTGCGGAGTGTACACAGGGCGCTGCGGTACCGGGCTGAGCTGTCAACATCGCCCCGGGGAGAGCAAACCTCTGCAGGCTCTGCTGGAGGGACGGGGCGTGTGTGCGAAAGCACCGGACAAAAAGCCCAGCGGCAATCCATCGCACGGACACGGTAAGCGCACACGGTTTGTCTGTAAGCTAAATAACGCACAGCCGTCATTTCAGCGCTCAGCGTGAGCGTCTGTTAGTGTACTAGGCTACTGTATGCGCAGTGTGCTATTTATTCAGTGACTGAATTTTTTGTGAGTGAAATTAAAACTTTTTGTCACATACCTGCGATTTGTTTAATAAATTATAAATAATGACCGGACTTGCGTTTAGGAGATGTTGGGTCCGATACGCACTCGAGCAGCATACTGTTGCTATGGTTACCTCTTAAGGCGAAGGAGATTTAGCCTACTCAGAAGTGCATTCTGACTAACTTGTAATCTAACTTTTTTGGTTACCGAAACGTTGTTAGTAAACATTTATACATACAAGTAGGTGTATAAACACACATAGTGTATACACATATACTTTCCTTCAACAAAAACAGCTTAAACCAGCCTAAGATGGACTAAGCTGCTCCCCGAGCTTGGTTGGGCTAGTATATTAGATAAAAATGATAAAGACCAGCATATCTAGACTGGGAGACCAGGTAGGACCAGTAAACTATTTTAGGATATATATTTTTTTTCAGCAGTGAAGCCTTAATTAGTGGTGTCAGACACCCAACCCCCCAATAATTTACAGCCTGTGTATATGTGGTGTCTTAAACATCCCATCAAACACTATCCACACTGTTGGGCGTATGGCTTGTGTGTTCAATTGTGTGTCAGTGTGAGTTTATTCTGCTGTGCGTAACATGGTTTATATGTTCACAGGTTAATAATGCTTCTGGTCTTTCTCTCTCTGTAGGAGGGGGGTGGCTTTTTCACTGACTTTTCATAAGATGCAGCACATACCACAGCTTGACTGCACTCGTGCCACAATATAGACATTAGCATCTCTAAACAGTTTTTTTAGGGTTGTGGGTTACTCCAGATAAACAAGATAAGCTACCCGTTTTGACATCCTGCTGTGTATTTTCTTCATGACTACACATTCTGCTTGTGTTTTTAAGGAATTACGCTGGTAATACATCCCAACAGGTTATTTTCTGCCTGACGAGATATTGTATTTTTAAACATGACTACTGGTAGGTCATCCTGAGCAGGTAGGTCAGAGTTTCAGAACACCGGCATGACGCAGCGACCTCCAGTAACAGGCAGTCGTCATGAAGTCCAGCCACCGAGAGACAGCCCCACACTACCGCCGTTGTTCTCGAGGTTCAGCGCTACAGCAGCCTCTCTATGCCGTTTTATGTGTGTGGTGTGTATGTGTGTGTGAGAGAGAGAGCCAGAGATGGAGAGAGAAACAGCTCTGTGTATCTGTGTGTGTGCACTAAAATTTGGCTTCACCAACCCAATCGTTAAGAATGCCACATTCGTTTATATATAGTCCCTGCAGAAGAGCGGAGATCACCGTTTTGTGAATGATGCTCTCTAGCTGTTTACTGGCTCAGGAACTCCACACTCTCCATTGAGAGGGTCAAGAAACAAGCGAAATGGAAATGACTGGCATAGGATTTCTAACAAAGTCATTTCCTTGCGAGTGAGCTCAGAACAGATCCAGCCACACCTGTGTCGAAGGTTTTATTGTGCATCACTTAGTATGCATTTATTAGCTTTCACCTTCATCCAAGTGAATTCCTTGAGAGAGGCAAGGCTGCGGACCCGCACGACCAAAATAAGTAGCGTTCTTGGTCATAACTGACGTCAAGCTAGCCGACTGAATTTGTTTTTACCCTCTCTAGTTATTTGACAGAGCCGCTGCGGTGTGTTGAAGCAATCAACCATGACATTGTCACACACACAAAGGCTATTGTTAGGACCCAGAGTCACTTTTAAAAAGCAGTTTGGGGGCGCCAACTGTTTTACAGTAGTGCCTTACCTCATGTTTTCTCCCTCCGCTGCCCTTTCATTTGAGCCCATGCTGCTTTTCAGTGCTCCTTTCCCATCATACCACACTTTATGGTAATTACACACTCTGGCCAACCAGAGAGCAGGGCTCCATTGCCATGGTGTGCGTGGCTCCACCCCATGGCTCTGCCACACATGAATTATGATATTTTTGCAGGGCTTGATTGGTCTGGTAGCAGTGTGGCCCAGCGTGATTCTGGGTGGGAACGGTGGCGGAGCAAGAGGAATGAAAGATCATGAGGTTATGAGTTATGACGTTGTTTGTGCGTATGCAGTTATATACTTAATCGTGCAGATTTCTCAGAAGAGGCGGATTCATTCTCGTCCTGAGCCTTGGTAGTGAAATTCACCTGCCTTGTGCCAGGTCACTCATTTTTAATTTGGAGAAGAAAAACCCTGCCTCTGTTTCACCCTCTCATTCACGTTCTACCCATCTCACCAAGAATGCTAAATTGTTTGCTCATTTGGGATTGAATAAATAGTGAGGTTGAGTGATTCAAAACGGGCCACTAGGTGCTGGAAAAAGGCATAAAAAGTTCTAAAAGTTTACACTGGTGTTAAATATTGATGTTTTGCAAGTTCCTGAATTAGATGGGCCTCCATTCTCTTCCTCGGTCCTGGATTTGTTTATGTGGAAGGTACGGTGGGTCGTGCAAGGGAAGCAGGCATCAACATGTCGCATGTGTTATTAGCCGTCATTATATGCGATCATTACAATTGCTTACCTTGTTCAAGTTGTTATGTTGCAGAAGTTGCTGTTGATGTGGTTGTTGTTGTTGTTATGTCATCGTCAGTGAAGGCATAGTTTAATTCTGGTTTGGAGAGTAGCTTCCATGGCTACAGAGGAGTGTTTGGTGTGCCACAAGTGCGCACTTACTCACATATACACACATGGAAAATCTGTTTTCACTTAACTCTTCCACTCTGCTCAATCCTGTCTACTATCTCTACACTTCTTCACAATATTCAGATCTTGTGCACCTTCATCTATCTCTCGTTGCCACCCTCTCTCCCAGTCTTTCCCTCTCACTTTCTATATTTAATAGCCCATTTTGTTTGTCTTTCTTTCTAAATATCTCTTTCTCTTCTGCTCCAGCTGTTTATTAGTCTCTCATTCCTGCGAGAGCTGTGCTTTGTTTTGTACGGCCAGAGACTGAATATTTATTCAACAGACAAGAGCTGTAAAACCCCAAGAGGACAGCATGTTTAAACAATGCCATAATTCATCTTCGCCCAGCGCTTTCGCCAGGCATTTGTTGAAGCTGACAAATGCACTCCTCGCTGGACCCTTTACTGGTCAACTGCTTTTGCTTGCATTTGAGAAATTACCATGCAGTTAGTAAAAACAGAAATTAGAGTGCAATTTGGGACATTGTGTCTCAAGTGCTTGCATTTTGTCCCCAGTAAATGGCTGCTCAAAGGAACATTTAAAAGAGTGATGAAGTTGTCCTGAGAAATCTGTGTCGGCAACAAGCTCTCTACGTTTAGCCTATTGGCAGAGATTTTCTTATCAAAACGACATTCAAGAGCAAATATTTTGTCTGGGGAAATTAAAGCGAATTTGCATCAACGTCTACTTACTGTATCCTTGCTCCAAACATATCAAGCCCCTACGTTATCTAGAGATATCTAAGAAGGTTCATGCTGCTCTTTTCCATGGTTGGTGACTAGACATGGTCATGCTTCAAAGTAATCTATGTAACTTTTGTGCATAAAAAGGCATACAAAAGTTTTCTGGGAGGAATAAAACCACTTTTAACTTGATATTTACTTTAAAAAATTGTATGAAAAAGAGCAGCCTTATCACTTTCCTCAGTTTCTTTTGAGTTACAAAATAACACTTGTTTTTAATGATATGAGGATGAGTAAATGATGATAGAGGTTGAACTTTTCTCATTATAGATCTAGTAGTTAAAAGTAAATAATAATTAAGTTAAATAGGGATGTTGATACAAATGCACAAATGATACATCTAAAAGTTATTTAGTAGGATAAGTATAGGGTTCACGTATTGAGGAATGGTGTGGGATGAGAGGAAAGGACATTTAGACCACAATGAAACCACATTTGCATTGAATAGATTTTGTGAGCACCCACAGCAAAGCTTCAACTGGGCACAGAGAGGAAAGCATGTGATGTTTGTTGGTTAGACCATCCTACCGGACCATGTTAGTGAAGGCAGGCAAACGCTCCGTCCCGTAGCCGTATTTGGTTTCTGGGTCTCGGGTCAGGTGGTCTGTCCTCTGCTTATAACGATTGTAACTTGGTGCACTATAAATACTCTCACTCCTCCGCTTCCCCATCCCCCTTTCTATATCTCTTTCTCTTCTGCTACTTTTTTTCTCTGTGTCTTTCTGATGAGCTTTTGCACTTTCTATTGTAAATGCTTGCTTGTACAAGCAAGTAAAAAGCCTATTCTGGTGGGGAAGAATCTTAGAATAGAGCTGTTCAGTCAGTAGTCCTAAAAGCTGGAAGAGAATTTGCATTTTCTAGCCATGGGTTCCCTCTGGAATTTCCAATGGTTTTTTAGAATAGCGGTTTTTCGATTTATGAGTGAAATAAGGCCTGTGGTAAACATTACTTGCAGAGACTTTCACATTTTGTTCTACTCCATAAATTACACAGTCATAGCTCAAAACTGAATTTGGAAGCTTCTGGGTTTTTTCAGAAGTAAATGTTGCTAAATAATGACTACAAGTACCACAGGGTTGACGAATCGGACAACAATTGTAGCAACTTTTAAATAAAGCATTGTAAATAAACACAACAACTTCACAATTCTGGTTTTAGGTAGGACTCATTAAGTCTTTTCAAGTAGTGTTAGCCACATTGAACCTTACTCGTAAATTGAAAACCACTATGCTAAAACCCCAACCCATAAAAAATTCCCAGGGAACCGATGGCGAAATAGCCATCTTGACTGGCCTGGAAATTGATGTCATCAGTCATCTACTCTATATGCTAATAGATGTTTAGGATTATGCTATTCCAGGGCTGTCCAATCATGCTTCTGGAGGGACCAGTCCTCATTAAACACACTTAAACCAGCTTATCAAAGTCGTGTAGAAGCTTCTAGGCAAGTGTATTGAGGCAGGTTGGAGCTAAACTCTGCAGGACACTGGCTCCCCCTGTTTCATGTGAAAATATGCAGTTGTACGAATGCTGCTTTTGTTACTAGTCAGATTGTACATATGTATTAATACACTTCTCTTTTGATTCAGATAACCCTGAGGAGGAAGGAGAGGAACATATCTCCAATGGTACCAGGGCAACAGACGCCGGGGGAGCTGAGACAGTCCAGGACACAACAATTGTTTCTGGGGACACGCAGGGAGGGCCGAGGACGGCAATAGAGCCCATAGATCCTATGCCACACCCCAAAGAGGAGATGATCAAAAGAAATCAATTCAAGAAAAGTCAGATCTTTAAAGGGGAACCAGTTTCCAGTGGGGTTCATACAGATATTCATAACTTCAGTCTGGAGTCAAAGAGGGAAACTGAATATGTAAGCACGCACTGTTCTTCCGCCAACTTGCATTTTTAAGACAATGCATGTATTGGAGTGGAGTACATTCTATTCCCATTCTACTTGTTTGCATCTCCAACCTCCTCAGATGTTTGCAAGTAGGATATTTCCTGTAATTCTGCATTGTGTGTGTACAGGGCCCGTGTCGTCGGGAGATGGAGAGTGTTATGAAGATTTTAAAGATCTCAAATGTGCTGAACCCAAGAGGCTTCCGCATTCCAAACTGCGACCAAAAGGGTTTCTACAAGAAAAAACAGGTAATTACCTTTTACCCAAGTGCCTTGACTTCTCTTTTGCAGATGCTTTTTATTTAAAGTCACTTACTTTGCACCAATTACAGGGCCTATCCCCATGTGGCTAAGTACTTTGCTCAAGGGGGAAATAGGCATCCTATTTTTAGGCCATCCTTACCTGGGATCAAACATGCAACCTTTGTGTAATCAGCCCAGTTTCTCAAACTATTATTCTACCACCATCCGTGTACAAGACGATGAGTAACTGTCATGGCAACTGTCACAACAGTATTGGAAAAGTGGGTGGGGGCCTATTTGTATGTGCATGCTGGTTCTTGAAAGTATCTGTTGTTTCCTCAACTGACGGGGTGCATGAGTGGGTCTGAACAAAGTGGTTGGTGGAGGCAAATGCAATTCTCGGAAATCTGTGAGTCACCCACAACCCCTATTAAGAACATGAGTCAAAGGGCCTTGTCTGAATGGCCCTAATGAGTTTGGGTGAATTTGGAAAACACCACAGTGACCCCCAAGGCCTAATGACAACACTGGAGAAATGGAAATGTTTCAAAAAGAAACACATGTTGCTTAGGAGATGCTTCATGCTGAAGCTACAGAGTATGAAGTCTACCCTGATATACACACACCCACACACCCACACACATGCTTAATAGCATGTGGTTCCATTGAACATGTAACCCACTGAAGGGATCCTGGGTTTCTGGAGAAAACAGGCTGTGCTCTAGAGCTAAGATCTCAGAGTGAAAAGAAAATGATAAGTTCAGGTCTCAAGAAACATGTTCTGCAAACCCTTAAGGGGAAAGACAAGAGCCTTGCAGATGGTTTGCATGAGTACCAAAAAGAGATTCATAGTGACACCTGTATCAAATAAAGTTTTGGAGACTGTTCTCATGCTCCGACAGTAAGCGTAGGTGCAAATCTGGCTTTGACTTTTTTCAATCCTGTTCCTGCCCTCTGTACTGTGTTGTGCATGATTATCCTATGTCCATTTAAAATCCATGTTTGCAAGAAAGGACAGTGATAGGTTAACAATTCAACTAATCAATGTCTAGTGGTTTTACAGCGCCAGCAAAAGACAAACCGTATACTTGAGCGCAAACAACATAAATTCAAACCATGCCACATCCTTTCCTGTATCTGGTTTGCACAAATATAGTCTAGTTTGTTTTGTAAAATCAAACCCCTATGCTTGGATCTCTGGTAATAGTAGAAGAACATCTGTATGACAGGCTCTGTCCACACATGATAAAGATCAAGCTGATCAGATTCCCCTCTGACTGTCTCCAAATGAAATTTCTTTGCTTCCATCATGGTGATTTAAGCCGAAGCCAAAGTCTTGCTCGACCCTAAGATCACAGTCATTCATTTTTATTTTGGCATCAAAAACAAACATGCACAAACTCCTGTGCATACATACTCACACAAGTGAACTGTAGATGTCCTGGATGCCTGGGGGTCCCTACACTCCCCGGAATAAGATCTGTAATGGGAGCGTTTGTATATGTATGTGGGGATATGTGTATCTGAAGGCCATTCCTGGGGAGAGCAGAGTCCAATCCGTGCTAATTTTAGCCTTGATTATATGAATTGGCTCAGTGTGTTAGCGGAGACCAGGTATGCCGGCCCCAGCACCGCCAGCCCCCCTCTACCCTTCCCAATCCAGACGCATCTCTCACCCAGGTTACTGTACTCCTGCGCTGGGCTGGAGCATTGCTCGGCCCCCTCATCTACTGGCTTTCCTTGCTCTCCCAGGGCCAGGCAGTCCACTTAAGCTCTCACGCTGAATAGGATCTCAGTGATGCGGGGTGAGAGACTAGAAGAGAATGCCAGGCATGCTGGGAATGATCCAGCGTGCACACGCTTCCACTCAAACACCAATACACAGATATGCTCACCCATGCACCAAACACATACAGTACACATATTTCATACTACACTTTGCAAAGACACAGGCTTTTCCAGGATAGCTCTTCTCGGACTATCAGTTCCCTCTGATTCTGACTTGGAGACTCTTTTGATATATATTCATACTTGTTATTTGTCTAGTCTCTGTGCTTGCAGTTGCACCAAAATGACTATATAATGATAATGTGCTCCAGGGGCAGCGTCTATCCCAAACGGCATACTACCTAACAAACACACATGCACACACTGCTTATATTGTCTGGCAAAGAAAACAACCACCGTTCTAATTCACATGCAGTTGTTGCATTCACATATTATGTGTGTGTGCGTGTGTGTGTGTTTTATGAGTCTGTGTTTACCCTGTGGCTGCTTTTAATGCCCTTCCGCCTTCCTGCTGCCCATAAGGGCATCATTATGGGACAACGTTGACTGAGGCTTGCTTTGTGACACGCACACACACACACACACACACACACATATGTATATATATATATACAGTTACACAGGTATATATACACATGGTCTCTTTCTCCTTCTTTTACATAGACATACATTCACAACACAGGTCTGTTGTGTTGCAACCTCCAGAAAGCGCCATGCTGACAGGGGTGTACCCCACACCCTACTTATGCCATTCTATCTTTCTCTGATACAGACACATACACACATATATGCGTAGACATGTAGTAATCAATCATCAATTATGCCACTATGCATTTTGAGGGTATGTACAGTATTGTAATGTGTAATGTACTTGACTCTCTGGTCATATGGAACTGGACATTCACTATGTTGTTATTTGGTGCAAGATTTGGGACTAATTAGTTTTCACTCGGGGGCAAATTTTGTGCGTTTAACAAATACTCTTGTTGCTCATTGCGTCAGCTGCAAAAAAAAAAAAAAAAAACATTATTCACATTAAAAATATCACTTTTATTGCCTGGTTAGGACACTGCGGTACAATGAAATACCTAGCTTTAGTCATTATTAGTCCCCCTTACATCAAACAGAAAGCATCCTGTGTGCCTGTACAGTCTGAATGGAACATTCCCATAATACATAGCAGCTCAGCACCGAGTAGTTTCCTGCAGGGCTTAATTTGTGCCGGAACAAGCAGGATCCGGATCCACCTCCTCTGGAATTGGATCCAGCACCTATTTTAGTGGATCCCCCACCTTATACGCCCCTGCAAGAAATTGATGCAATGACCATATGTTTGATGAATAAGCAAGTATAATATTAATGAATATTATAAAAATACAAAAGGTAACCGTAATTCATTAATTATTAGGAAAGGCATTTTTATATCGTACATCATACGTTTATAAGCAAGATTGTGATGCACATTTTTTATTTATTTTATACCATTTATTTATTCCAGTCCTAGTTCCGGGACATGATTTACAAATTAAGCACTGGCTTCCTGTACACTCATTCTTTCTCTTTTGTTCAGACGCAGACAAACTCATAACCAAACAAATAAAAAGTCTAGTGATATGTTACTTATTTAGTCAAATACAAATATTTGTTATAGCAAAAACCTCAAGTGGGTGCGGAGACAATTGAAATTGAAAGGATGAGTGTAGCATTTGAAGCAGCCCCTTGTAGAGGCCAGGTTTCATTCCCAGACTGCTCTTGTTCTGCTTGAGGTATTTTAATTTGGTACTCTTTCAATAAAACCGCTTTTGATCTCTTTTTTTCTCTCTCTCTCTCTGACTCATCCACTCCTTCTTCACACAATGTTTATCTTTCTTTCTTTCGTTCTTTCTTTCTTGTTTGTTACCTCCTTCTAAAGAATAGATTTTCACTAATGAATGTACCACATGAGGATGTGTGTGTGTGTTGGTGGGTGTGGGTGTGCGTGTTTGTTTGTGTGTGAATGTGTGTGTTTGTTTTGCCTGTGTAGTATAATAAGCTCCAGATGACTTTGAGTCTATGCCAATTTCCTAAAATAGTCCTAGAAGCCCTTTAACAGTCCATGGCAAATATTTTAGCTTGGTCAAATTTAACTTCTCACTTTCAACTGTTTTTCTGAACACAAAATCACAGTTTCATCTGCACCAGGCTGACAGAGTCATTTAAGCCTCTCATAAAAGCAATACTTGGTTGTGTGTGTATGTTTGTTGTCAAAAGTTGCATGTAAATAATCCGCAAATGCAAACACAGGAAATACGCACTGCAGATCATTTTACACTACTGTATGTGTGTGTGTGTGTGTGTGTGTGTATATATACACCTTTCTGTGTCTGTTAAATTCCCCTGAACCACAGAAGACAGTTTTTTGATGCACTGATTTTTCTATTTCTCATAAACACATAAACACACTCACTGTGAGTGGCAGGCATGCATTCTTCCAACTTAGATGTGATGTTTGACTTGCACATGTCTCCAACTCACTGCCAAAGGAGAGAAAGACAAGCACGAGAGAAAAAGAGAAAAAAAAAGCATGTTTTGATATTCAACGTGACATTCATTCTTAGTTATTGTAATGGTAAAACATTTAAAGTTATAGACTATTCATTTTTTAAAGATTTTAAAATTTTAGATAACTACTTAGTAAAACTAATACAGTCAGTCTGAGGGAATTATATTAGATCTCCTCTTGTAGCTAATCAAATGAGCTTTTCTTAATTGGCTTTTGCTAGTGCTAAGCTAGTAGACTAAAGCCCAAAGTATATTCAGTTTTGATGCAAACACTTATCATGTGCGTATTTCATCCTTGTCCAGTGTTAGCGCAAATAGCCCTATCTGGCTCTAGTTACGAGCAATAAAAAAGTCTTTGTACTCACACAAATGCTCGTCAATGTAGGCGTCTGTTGTTGTTGATGTTTCCAGTAGTTTGTTGCTGATGTTATTGTTGTTCCACCTTTTTCTGTTGTTCTAGTGCAAGAAAAATCAAGCGAGTACATCAGTAGATGATGACACATATATGTACACATTTTTTTACATATGTCCTAGTGTGCATGTAAAAACGTGTAAAAAGCCGATAGCTTCCTAACCAAAAGCTAACTGAAGAATGGGAAATGTTTCATTTGAACATTAGCTTCTGTAATGTAATGTGATATGTGAGGTATCACTTCATCATCATTAAGACTACAGTATATACCCTGCTGAAAAAAAACAGCGTATGCTAGTTAGGTAGGTTTTGACGCGGGGATGCTGTTTTTTTGCTGGTTTATGCTGGTTAACCAGCAAAGGACCAGCATAATCCAGCAAAAACAGCATAAACCAGCGAAGGACCAGCATAAACCAGCAAAAAAAACTGCATAAACCAGCATCCCAGCGTCAAAACCTACCTAACCAGCATACGCTGTTTTTTTTCAGCAGGGTACACTGTAAAACGATCTTCTTTTCTGTCATTTCAGGCACAGTATAATGTTTTTAACACATAGCATGTAGCATTAGCATACGCACACAGTTCAACACACAGCCTTTCAAAGTATACTCTATTGGATGTTGTGCGTGTGACGTTTGACTCATGCACTCTAGAAAGATTCATTCTAGATTCATTAACGTCTGTGCGTTTTCACTCCAAAAGTAAAGTGTGATGAAAATGACTTTGCACTCATTTAAAATAGAATTGCAGATATCTTTTAATCCCCTCACACAAGCGCTCATCAGTGCGCGTAGTGTTCTGATGATAAAACTCGCATTGCACACTGTACGCATACGCTAGCATACACGTAAAAAACGAAGCTTATCAATTAAAATTTTGCCTCAGCCGGTAGAATTGCTTTGTATAAATAATAATAATAAATAATTGCCCCCCAAAAATTCTAATTGACACTTCCGATAGACGTTGAATAATTCACACACCGAATATAAATTAAATGGGATTTTTATAGCTGTGCAAATTACACATATTTCAACGGATTTCACTTGCTCCGTCCCTCTGTTCCTTACATACTTCCCCTTAAATCCCCTCTGGCATTCCTTTACCCCGATCTCTCTCCCTCGTTCTCTCTCTGGCTCTAGTGTCCGTGTTACTCTCTCTCACCTAAGTGCGATGCGATGAGAAATGTGTGTTTATGCCACTGTCTCTTCCATTTGGAGCATGTTGTCTGTTTTGCATATACCCGTCCAAATATCATATGGTTATGCATTTCTCTTCCTGTCTCACCCACTCTCTCCGCAGTGCCGTCCATCCAAAGGGCGCAGAAGAGGCTACTGCTGGTGCGTGGACAAGTATGGACAACCCATACCCGGCTACGACGGAAAGGAGAAAGTCCACTGCATTAACATGGAGACAAAGTGAAGGGGAGAGAGAGGCAGAGCGGTGGAAACAGGGAGACAAAGAGGGATATCTCCCCTGAAGAACTACATGAATACAAATTCAAAAGTGCTGTCCCAAAGCTGACCTCCCACTTGTATGCTGAGGCATGGACTCACGTGACCAGCAACTCACTTTACACTTCAGGAGAGTGGGGAGAACGAGAGGAGGAGACAGAGAGAGTGTCATGTCTTCAGTTTTGGACTGTATCCTGAGAGGGAAGTGTGAACATAGTCAAAAGTACAAGCAAATTCTAACTCTGTAACGGCACGCTATGTCTGAGCATATGTACTCTTGTGTACATGAGGGACGTTGTGTACTTGTTCCGTCTCTTTTCTGCTACAGCGTGTATCGCTCTCTGCCAGCGGCTCTCTCTTAGTCCCACTTCCTGTTTCTGCCCTCCTGGTGTAGGGTCGTTTAAACTGGGCATGCTCAGTGGCACTAGGCGGCTCTAGCCATAGACTCCATCTGAAGCACAAGCACTTCATGCACTTTGGCCCCTCCTGAACACGTACTCCAGCCTGTCACTAGGCCAACAGATAGATAAAACAATTCGACCAATTGTAAACGATTCTATACCAGGATATACTTAGATGAACGCCCTTTTTCTTTATATTATCTTACATCGGACGCAGAGCTGTTAGCTTGTGTTGTCGGGACAGCATTGATATGCTCAACATGGGCATTATCTCACTTTCAAAACATCATGAAGCACTTTGAATATAAGATTGTTGCTCCAGTCGCTGACTATCATTGTCCATCACATTTCTAAGTCTTTGCTGAACGCATGTATTTTGCGCAACGTCTTGTTTATGGGTTTGAATGTAACCGTAACGCTACAGTGGCCTGAATTACCGCTGCAAAATCAGTGTAGCTATGGCAGTTTGTGAAATCAATGCCTTAACAAAACCCGTGCGGAAATGTGTCGCAGGTTTTTTTGCCCTCTGTCTCTCTAAAAGTCCATAGCGATCGCCCCAGTAGGAAAGCTACAGGCTAACATGGCGGCCATGTTGGATAACCAGGGCTAGTGTTGTTGTCTCAAAACTGACCTCCTGAGAAAAGACTTGAAAGGTGGAGGGTGCCAGAGAGGTAGCCCACACGTTAGCTTATTAGCATAGCGTCGACAAAAAGCTCACCCCTTTCCCAAACAGCTAAAGAAAAGACAAACAAAAATGTTTGGTGCTACACCTTATCTGACTTGATTATGGGGAAAGAGCATACAAGTGTGCTAAGCTATTAGCCCTTCCTTAACTTGTAATTTTGTCTTGTAAAAAAGTTTTTATATGAATATATATTTTGTTTCAGGCCAGCTAAAGAGGCATGTGAACTTTATGCTAAAAAGATTATTTATCCAAGAAAGAAATATAAGCTGATCCAAACTATGTCTTTGAGAACAATTCAGTGACCCGTTGATTGCACAGTAGTGAAACATAGAACTCAGCATATTTTTGGGAATATAATCACTAAAGTCTTTTGTTTTTGTTTGTTGTTTATCTACAGTGCGGAGTACGACGTGTCTTTTGTTAGCTTAGCGAAGATGCTGTCCTCAAATCGTTTTTTGTAAGGTTTAGTTTAAATCTTCAGGTTATGTAGGCCTTCTACGGTATGAATTAAGCTAAATCTAAGCTTAACTTTAGCTAACCTAAGCTAAACTAAGCTAAAGTAAAGTGAACGCTAAGATTCAGTAAAGCTGAGGCCAAGCTTGTGTTTTAAAGAACATCAAGGTCAATGTTCAAGCTAGTTGATCTTCAAGGAAGCTTGCCACCCTCATTCTGTGCAATGCCAGGGTCTCTCACCCGCAAGTCACTTTTAAAGATCCCTCCGTTCACGGGTAATTGCTTTTTTTTTTTTTTTTTTTTTTTTCATTTAAAATATTGATTCTTTAAAAAGCTTTTTATGTTACTAAACTAGAAATTATACAGCTTTGACTTTCTTCAAGAAAGGAAATGTTTTGTTCAAATATAATTTGTATTTAATGCCTTGTTTTTTTAAAATAAAAAATGTAAACACTATTTTTTTTAATTGATTACAGACTGTAATTTCACAGCTTCTACAAAATTAAAGGGATTGTTCACCCTAAAATGAAAATTCTGTACATTTTTGTACAAGTCTGTGGAGACCAATGTTGTTCAACTGTTGTCAAGTTCAACAGAAAAAAGCAGTCCTTCAAAATATCTTCTTCCACAAAATAAAGAAATGCAGGTTTGGAATGACACAAGGGTGCGTAAATGACCGATTTTTTGTTATTCATGGGTGAACTATTCCTGAAGTATTCAGTTCGGATTTGTTTTTAACATTTGGAGCCCATTCATTCATTTTAGATAAGGAGACTAGTGTCACCGTCAAGAGTTTCAAAACAATGGTTCTTTCACAGAAAGCGTATATGTTAGCTACAGTAATTTTGTCATTAGTATAACAGAGTGACGGGGGCAATGGAGATTTAAAATCTCATGTGTGTAACGGGTCAACATCTTTGAACCGCTTCATTTCACACTCTAGCTTGAGCCCCACACAGGTCATTACTCCTCAAATCTACACACAGAGACCCCATTCACATTAGCATAGTTATTTGCTTGTCCGAGCCATGTCAGCGCAGCCAATTCTCAAAAAAGAAGCTGCGATGCCACAATTCATGAAATGAAATCGCTCATATAGATGAGGTCAAACACTCAGGACTCAAGACTTTTTTTCTTCCTAACTTAATTTTGTGTCCATAATGAATTCTAAAGTTCCATGAAAATACTAATTGTAAAACCACAAACAATTACTTACATATTGTGCTTGTTTGCTACTAATCGAGTAATTCAGACACTCCTAATGTCAAGCAGGGCTGGATTATTTCAATGAAGCCACGAAATTCTGTCTCCTGCGGTTTACAAAACTGAGATAAAGGTGTAAAAAGTGGTGCCACGGAGGCTGGTCATCAGGAAAAAGGGTGGAGGGGGGTACCACTGGGCGGCCAGCACAAACACAGCCCAGGTCAAAGGCACCGTAGAGAGAGTGGAGCCCGGTTCCCCAAAATACCGAGCTAAAGTTAGTCCGCCTCATTTGAGATTACCACGATAAGGACACACATATGCGCACACATACACGGTTCTGCCTGCAGGCAGTTTTAAATATAGACAAGACAGAACATAATCAAGCTTGGCAGGAGAAATCGAGAGAGAGAAATAGAGATTTTTTACACTTTGTGGTTTTTGTTAACCAGCTTCCCATTATGTTCAGGTGTTGTTGTTTTGTCCTACTAAGTTTGAATCAATCTTGCTTCATAGTTCACCGCAGCTTCTCGTCTGACCCGAGGGCGAGTTTAAACAGCTGACACTGAAGTGCTTGTAAAGATGATTTATTAAATAGTTCTTTTTTTACCCACAATGACTTACAATTACAAACCATGAAAAATATATTATACACATGAGCGACTGCTTTGGAGTGAAGCAACGTCTGAATCTCTTTTCCTCATCACTTAAAAAAATAATAAATGGACCACAGTATGTAGACAACACAAATATAATCGACAAATGCAGTAAGACTGTGATCTCACTTTGATCATACAGACAAGCAATTTACAAACACTTGATTTAAAAAAAAAAAAAAAATCTTAACTTAAAAGACAAAGTGGTAGGAACAGGCAGTTACCCGTTTCAAAAGCTGTGAAAATCAATACTCTTGAATGTAAAAAAAAAACAATTTATATGCCCATCTAATCTCAATAATTATAAACAAAAACAAAGAATTCATTAGTAAAATATAATAATAATAAAAACATATACAGTATAAAAAATATGGCAATGTACGGACAGTGACAAAGAGGTTTGGTCATGCAGTGCTTTTTTCCATATCAGTCCTTTCCAACAAAGCAAGCCTGAAGGAAATTTAAGACAAGATACATCTATATACAGCAAATATACAGATTTACATCATACAAAAATATGTATAAGGCATAAAGAATAAATATTCTTTTCCAGATATCGAAATGAATACATTCAGTTTAAATAAATAAGTATGGGTACTTCATGTAAAATACATATTCATTTTCTTTACAGAAAAATAGATCTTTTTCTTTTTTTTTTCTTCTTTTTTTTTGGTGAGTTTAGGGAGTTTACCAATCAAAAACAGTGTACCTCAATTAAATACCACCACTAACAATAAATAAATACTAAGATATTTTAACAAATATAATGATAAAAATCAGTGGTATAGTATGTATGTGTGTCAGAGAGAGATCAGCGGTTGAGCACTTCAGATCCCCCAGCGTGTGTGTGTGTGTGTGTGTGTGTGTGTGTGTGAGACAGATCAGTGGTTGAGTTCCTCGGGACACTCGGCATCTGCTGGCAGGTCACTTGATCCAGGAATCTTCTTCCCGTTCCAGGATGACACACACCAACACTTCCCCCTCTGACCATCCAGAGACGATTCACACTGCGGGGAGAACGAGACAGAGAGAGTGAGCGTGAGATGGGTTATTTCATTCTCTAGAAACACAAGCTTGCATGCACAGCCTAGTTCTCAGTGGAGTGTGGTTCTAACACTCAGCCATCACACATATATCATCGTGTTGATGAATATCACACGTTAAGCTTTAGATACCTACACACACAAACTCTCAATGTGAAATCAAGACGTTAGGTGGTTTCTGTAACACATATTTGCACTTCTTACCTGTTTGACTTTGTAGAGACCGTGTTTGTCACAATTTGGAAGGTAGAATCTGGTCATTTTGTCTCCCAGTTTCTGCTGTGATTTAGTGATCTTGTCAAGGGCTGTCTGCAGTTCAATATGACAAGGACCCTAGAAAGATCAAATATAGTTATTTAGAAACATTTTTCAAATAAAATACAGTTTTTCATAAATTTCTAAAAACATAAACATTTATTTGATGGTTATGAATAATATTTTTTAAAAAATTCAGTTGTTTAGGAAATTATTATGAACAAAAACTACTAATAATAATAAATATTATTGGTTCTTGTTGCTGTTGTAATAATATATATTTCAACTACTTTTAAAACAACTACTACTAATAATGATTATTGTTATAAATATAAATTTTAATCATTGTTTTTATTTATTATTTTAATATAATTACCTGTTTTCTATTTATTTTTATATATATATATATATATATAATTTATTGTTAGTATTATTTACAGCCTCAAGAACTAAATACTTTAGCTAACCTAAATGCAATTGCTCTGAAAAAAATGCAACAAAAAATAAATAAATTAAGAAACCTTCTACTGCCCTCTTGTGGCCGCTCGTTGCACCAGAGTCTCAATTTACTAAACCTTTATGCATATCCATAAAATTGAGGCGCTTTAGACTCACCTGCTCCACGAGTTTCTTGCGTATTGCGTTGACTTTGGCCTTCATGCTCTCTTTAGCAGTGATGACTCGCGGGTCGAAGGGCTTGCCGTGGCCGGGCACGAAGACCGCAGAGCTGCCTTCATTCACTGCTGTTGGCCCGTTGTGTGACTCCGGGTGATCTGAAAGAAAAGCCAAGGAGAGAATTATTGGCGGGGGTTGCGGGAGCCTTGAACAGACTTTAGTTAAAGTAATTTTCCATTTTTTAATTGTCTCTTCAGAATGCTACATACTGGTTTTAACTTTGTTTTTAAACGTTTGTGCTAAAAACTGATAACTTAGTCAGAGCGTATGTTTTTACCTGTAGCCAAAAAAGGCGCTAAATGAAGAGAATCGTTAGAGGACGTAACCATAACAACGGAACGTCTCTCACGCGCTTTCAGCCGACATTCTTTTTGACCGGCAAATCGATACATTGTGACAAGTCTTTTGTAGCCTTTAATTTTCTTTACAAATGTACATCCCACAAAACTTTGTTGTTTTTTTAAAGTTTTTTTTTATTTTAATTTTTTTTCAAAATATAATTTGCGTCAATTTGCATTTACATTTACATTTAAATTAGCCTTAGCCTTAAATTAAGTTAGCCTTTTACATTTAGATGTACACATTTCTTTTTTAAAACTGAAATTCCGTAAAAATAGTTGATCCTATTGTTCGCCATATTTATTCGCTGGAGATGCATATCTAAAACATCCAAGTGATTTGTTAACGCTGATGAAATCTCGCCAGCGGTTGAATCAGCGAGATGGCATGATGCAATGAACTATTAGGACGGAGAGCTACGGTGCAGTCCTAATAAACGCTGGTACCTGGCGTGTTGTCGCTTTGGTTCTGATCAGGCTCGGGGGTCTCAGTGCACACCGCCTGTCCTCGGGTGAGCGCATGCAGGGGCCGGGCTTCTCCAGGTCTGGGCAAGCAGCGGAGCCCCGAGCCGCAGGGCGCAGTGTAGATCCCGCAGGAGTCACCTCTCTTCAATGCGCAGGCGAGGCAGCAGCCGCAGCCCGGCTCTCGACGCACCTCTTCACAGCCGGCATCCACCGCGGGACACTCGGCCAGCCGCTCCGGGGAGCACGGGGCGCAGCGGATAGGTTCCTGCCCAACCACTGGAGAAGCCTGGAGCCCCGGCGCTGACAGGAGTGCGCTGAATGCTGCCACCCAGAAAAAGTTCAGAAGCAGTCTGTTCATCCCAAAGCAAGGCTCAGAATAAATAGATAAATAAATAAATATCAGCTGAAATGAAATGAGGAGTTCCTCGCTGGCTTTGCGCTCTCCAAAATGACTAGATCTCTCCGGGTCGCCTCGCGGTATTTATACGCGCACTGGGTCCCGCTGACACGCTCGTGTTTGACGCATTGGCAATATCAATGATTTCTTAAATGATCCCCCTCTGCTCCCATTGGCTGGTGGAGATCCAGTCCGAGGTGTTTCCTTGAACACAGCGCGTAAAATGCGTCACTGTTTGTGTCGGAACATAATGTGTATAATAGTGAAAACGTGCGCTTAGGCTACCCCAAAGCATCATGTCGGAAATAACAATAATAAAACGCCTTCTCCACAGATTCAATCGTTATTTGCAGACTAAATACGAACTGTGTTCTTTATGAAATGAAACTCACTTACATTTTAAAATAAATATTAATCAGGACATTCAGTGTTCAAGATCCACAATGTGCTTCTCTTTAGAAATTCTTGAAATGGAAAACAAAACGTTAATAAGATTTCATTTAAAATAAGTTTTTTGTTTGTTTATATATATATATATATATATATATAATTTTTTTTTTTTTTTTTTTTTTTTTTGTAAAAATTCGTAATACATGAAAGCAATGCACTAGGCCCTATTGGAACACTCTTACTGAGTTAAACCAGGCAGTAAAGTACTATTAATGAATTTGAACTCATTTGAACTATATTCCGCAACCTCATTCTGGACCATGTATCATTCATTCATTACAACAAAAAGTGAAAGTAGGCCTATTTCTAGCTCTTTCCAAAACTAATTTTCCATGCAGTTTTGATAGACTGAAGAACACTCTATTCAGGTTCATGTTGTGGGTTTACTGAAGCTGAAGAATTGAGTACTAATGCAATTTGTGATTAATTTTAGGACAGGGCGAACCAAGCTCCTCACTCATTAAGTTCCCTCTTATACAACCCATTTCTATTGCCAAATTGTCGCGTCCCGTTCCTTTGGTCTGGAATTCTTTTTATTTGGCGCAGTAACGAGATGATAGACCGCGCGCTTCTACGTCTCTGTGGCACCGCGTGCACTCGCACCGTGGTACGTGACCTCACTCAGGTCACGAAGGGACCCCGTTTTGGACAGCTCGAGACCACAGCTATTGTCATTGCCCCTTTCCTCGAGATAATTATAGATGCGCGGGAAAAAGACATGACCAGCTACACGTCTCCTCTCCTCGACGCGCGTCGCGAGGCCTTTTGTCGTGGTTTTGCCACGGAGTTTATGAATGGGCTACAGGATGTAACACACAGCTGGGGAAGGGTGCTTTAATAATGTGTCAACCGCGGGGCTCTCAAATGTCTCTGAGGGGATTGTTGTGAGATCACACGATCCACGCAATTGTCTTTAGGAGTTGCATCATTTTTTTTTTTCTTCAACTCTTTCTCTGCGTGTCACGTGATAGAGTTGTCCGTTCACGCGCGTGTGGAAGCTCGCGTATCTGCTGACGGAGATAAAGAGGCACGCGCGTCATACCGGTAACAGTACTCTACTCCTCTAACAAAAACCCCAGGCATGAATGCCAATTCATTTAGAATTAATAACCTGAAAGTGTACATGTTGTCCGACTATATAGGAGCTTTTTAGCGTGTCAAAACACAGTTTTCTACAAAGCCTGCAGTTGTTATTAAGCCAGTAAAACCATATTAAAAAAAAAAAAAAAAACAATACCTATAATTTAATAATAGACTGAAGAACACTATTATATAGCATCTCCTTCACACACACACACACACACACACAGTTTTTTAATTCAGTTAAAGGGAAAAAATGTTTTTGATAATACCACCCTCATGTCACATCATGTTCTTTCTTTATCATGCAATAACCATGCAAACGTCTAAGTTTCTCATGTTGGTGGTCACTAATGTCTATGACGATAATTTTGCAGCCTACTTCTCAACGATCAGACACTGATTTGGAAGTGCTTTATCACAGAGGACCCAGAGTTATTTTTGCTTAAGTGAGTCCCAGATAAAAGTAAAAACATATTTGCGCATTCATGATGCAGCAATTTTTGGTACTCAATTATTAATAACAATACATTTTAAAATGTAATTAATTCCTGTAATGCAAAGCTGATTTGTCAGCATCATTGCTTCAGTCTTCAGTGTCACATTATCCTACAGTTGTTCCTGCTTCTGTTCCTTCTTAACAAGAAATCTCTTGTTAACATTTTTAAGTGTAATACACTTTTGACAATTTTATGCATTTAATGATTTGTGATAATACCAGACCAAGAAAAAAAAACACATTAAATTTGTGATCTTAAGAAAACTACTTTAGTTTAATGAAAAAAAAAAAAAAAAATATATATATATATATACATATATATAAACAACATTTGTTTAAAAATTCAATGCGAGACAATATGAGTTACAAATATTTACACCCCTTTTTTAGTTTTAGTTTATTTGTTCTTTATTAATCCACATATCACCACCAGTAACAGTAATTTACTATATATTTGTTTTTTGTTTGCTGACATCCCTAAATCTTTAAGAAAAATACTTTTCCAGGCGCTGGAAAGGGTTGGGGTTATGTTTAAAGTGCATGTAACTTAAACGAGTGCACTTGTGCATGTCACTAAATAGCAAGTGGTGTTTCTGCCGTAGTATGACAGGTGTTAGTTTTATTGTCCAGCAGAAGCCTGCTGGACATCTATGTTTCCATTCATGGTAGGGCTTCTATGTTTGTGTTTTCAGCTCAAATAAGACAAAACAAACCAGTCAGACATTTAGCTTCAAAAAATGTAACCCTCTTGAGGCAATAAAGTTATAAAAACATTAGGTCAGTGTCCTTAAATAACCATCGGCATGGAGTACCCCCACTCCACCCCCGACAAGCCCACCTTTATTAACAGCCTACTCAAATGACCTTGTTTTTCTGAATAAAAGAATGTTAAAGTGTGTTAAGCCTTGTGGGAGTGCACATACTGACAGAATATCCTCAGACTCTTGAATTTGGTTTTCCATGACAAGCTTAATGAAGTAAATCCGTTGGCAAAGAGAGCCATTTAGACATGTTGTCTTGAGGATTTCGGGAAGCTGGTGTCACTAATGTTTTCTTAACTTTGACATCAAAGAGCCCGAAAAAAAACAAAAAAGTTATCAAAATAGTGTCATTTAGGGTCAGGGCCAGACCCACTTTGAAAGAGGGAGAAACAACATGCACACCCACAATGACATCAGCAGATCCAACATAAACAGCAGGACATAAAAGGTCATGTGCATTGCAAAAGCTCTCATGTTTAACTCCAAAAGAGCCATCAAAAACATTCAGAATGACACAGTAGAATTAAATAACAGAAGTGTGGATCACTCGCATAAACAAAATGGACAAGCATTCGCCTTTAAATCATGACCACTCGCTGAATTTACAATTTTTAAAAATCA
>SCHK01063918.1:0-15352 GCA_004124795.1 Poropuntius huangchuchieni
GCCCCATTGTACCCTATATATATTATAAATATATATATATAATATATATATATATATATTTAGTAGTTAATTTTAGATGGAAAGAAAAAAATTAAAGTGTCTGAAGTACCAGCGAAGTGTGGCAAAAAGTAAATCTGGGAAATTTGCCATGTAGTATAGTTTCATAATTCTATTAAAATTCACCTTGTTGGTTTAAAACCACTGCTCAATTTGGCTCAGAAAAGTGAAATTAGTTTTGAGAAAAGCTCTAGTGACATTTATTTGCATTCAATGCCACTTGGGTTTATATTTTATTATCTAACTCACTGATTTTTAAATGTAGCTTAACCATCCTAAAACGGTTTGGGCCACTGTACCGCTCTGTTCTCATCAAGTCCTATGGAGCCTGTGCATATCTTAGCAAGAAATAAGGACAGAGAGGAATAATCACATGGCTGTTCTCTCTCTCCAAGAGTTTTGGCTGTGAATCAAGCCTCCCCAACACACATTCTCCCTGTCTCTATCTATCTAAACGCCTGCTCTCTTGCTTTGCTGAAAGAGCGCTCCCAGGGGGCTCAGCGTTGTCTGGCTTAGGGGAGAGGAAACTCTCTGACTAGGCCGGGTACGAGGCAGGAGGAGGGTAAGTGGCGCTTGGCTCGTGGTGCTGCTTTGAGTTTTTTTCTCTCGTGTTCCCCAACTCCCTCTGGCCGTGGCCGTAGAGCTTTGGGAGACGTGAAGGGTGATGAATGGAACGGTTTGTGTTTTGGGAGGAGTGGCGTTCCCTTCTGAAACCTTTCAGCAAGACGTGCCATCACTCATGGCTGGCCGGCCAGGAAAGCGCAATCCCAGGTGCTGCTGGCTGGTGATTTTCAGCCAGTTTTTTGGCAGACTGCTCAACGCAATGGAAAATAGAGTGTGACAAAAAAAAAACAGGACTCGGTTGAAATACGTTTCTCCTTCCATGAGCCTTTGTATGTCTGCTCAATGCAATGTACAAGTTTAACTCTACAAATAAGCTAGGGCAAAGTTTGAACCAATATTGAGTACAAATTCAATAAATCGAAAGCCTCTGCATTTATCTTCACTGCATTCAATCCTCAAACAGCATTCCTGTCAAACGAACCTGAACCGCTCCACACCAAACAGGAATAGCATTTTAATGCATGCTAAATACAACAAAAATAACAAAACGAACAGCCTAACGGTATCACATTATGCATATTCTTCTTTTAATATGTATTAAATTGCACTTAATTAAATGTTCAATGATGAACATTTATGTTATATAAAATATTTCAGCCAGGGTCTAGTTTCTTTTATTTGTGAATGGCATCAAAACACTCTTATGAACATATTTTTAATAATTCAGTAAAAAGCCACCAACACAGATTAATCAGGCTTAATTTTAAAATATATATATCTTCAATATAGAATCAACACTGACCTTGTAAAGTAG
Source organism: Poropuntius huangchuchieni (assembly GCA_004124795.1). Classification (NCBI taxonomy): domain Eukaryota; kingdom Metazoa; phylum Chordata; class Actinopteri; order Cypriniformes; family Cyprinidae; genus Poropuntius; species Poropuntius huangchuchieni. Next base: position 1,436 of record SCHK01063918.1, read on the forward strand.
TCCAATGCTAAGATTAAACTGTTTCTAAGATACCGTAATGGTATGAATTGTGTATACATATGCGATATGCTCAATAATTTTTAATTAAGACTTCGGGATGGGTTGAATCAGAGTGTCAACAAATTGTCACCCTACATTACATTAACCTTTGATATAATATCTGGTTGAAAGTAACAGTTATTTGACCCTGCATCCTTTACAGTCGCTGTCATTTATTTGGCATTGAGAAGCATGAGGGACACGACCACCTTCTTACGCTCCATCTGTCCAATGTGTGATCAAGCGGCAAACCGCTGATTCAGCTTACGGCGACGTCCTACTATAGCAAACTCGAAATAACTTGATTTGGGTCCCAACAACCTGTTTTTGCAGCACTTATGAAAAGAATATAAGGGTTAAATTAGCTTGTCTCTCAGCCTGGCCAAGCTGGTGTTTTGCTAGTTTAGCTGATCAAAAATGGTGAAAACTTCTCTAAAACCATCAAACCAGCCGAATGAGACAAAAAAAGGAAAGCTTTCCCATCAAGATGATCATACTCACCAATTACGACTAGAAGACAGGTGACAAACTTGCTGATGCTTCTCTCTCAATTCCTGTCATGGATGCCGAAATAATACCAGAAACACCTTGAAAGCAAGTGAAATAGATTGAATCAGGATATAAATGATGTTGAAATTTTACCTTGTGAAACTGAAATTACCTTGTTTGGTTTGGATCTGAGCAGGACAATGTGAGAAAAAGTTCATAACATCAAAGGTCAGCAGGGCTTTTAAAGAGGAAATTCAACACTGAAAAGATAAGACAATTTTTATCAAAAGCCTATCTATGCAGTATAAAGGCAAAATGTTTTTGAAATTGATGCTACATTGCTAGAAAAAAACTGAGAAAAAGGACTGTGGCATTGCCTATTGCCAAAAACTTCCAACACCCATAAATGTATGTACAGTGAGACCAAAGATCAGTTTCGACAAGTTTAGAATTTAATGGTATGTTTACAACAACAACATACTAATGATAGAAAAATGTGTGTTGTCAAAACAATCCCGTTCGCACGCATCCATGAAAATGACTATAAATACATTATGCATGCCAGGCCAGTAGTTGGCGATGTTACTTTGTAAAAAGTCACTACGCGCTTCAGCACATACCTATAAATGAAACACATAATACACACGTGCGTGACGTCACCATTTTCACAAATTCGAATTTTTGTAGTTTACAGAGATGACGACAGTAACCTTTTTTAAAAACTTACACATTGAAACCCGTTTTCAAAAGTTTTCAGGCCCCTAAAACGCAGTTGTTGTAAAAACGAACGGCCAAAATGCACAAAAAGGTTTAATTTTTTAGTTGAAAACTGTGTCGTCTAAACGCCCCCCTCAAGTTTAAAGTTTGTACTGGGTGTTATTTATGTTATCTGATTGGTTATCTGAATGAGAACATCTTGGTGCAGGTAACATGGAAAAAGAGTACACATTGTTCGTTCACGTAATACTAACAATGAGTATGTAACAATACAAAGTTATAGGCAACAAGTTTAACTCAAGAAGATTACGTAAATAAAACTTACAACTAACGAGATGCCATCCTTACTGTATCTCCAGTATGTAGGCTAATCTCTCAGAAAAGGTACAAAAACTGTCACTGGGGTGGTACATTTTCAAAAGATACATTTTTGTATCATATTTACCCCTAAAGGGTGCATATTACTACCTAAAGTGTCCCTTTTGAAAGCGTGCAACCCCAGTCTCAACTTTTGTACCTTTTTTTCTGAGAGTGTAGGATAAGAGAAGATTCAATTATCTGATTGAAAGGATCGGTTGACCCTGCATCCTACATTGTCCCTGTCATTGACAGGGTATCGTGGGGCATCTGCGATCCGGCCACCCTCTTACACTCCATCTGTCCGATGTGCACTGGAGTGTCCGGGCTGGGATCTCACACGCCAAACTGCTCACTCAGCTTAATTGATCTGACGATTCACGTTTAATGCCAAGAGGAACAACTGCATCTTTGCCCGGGATTTATCCTAAGGGATCGATTTCATTTACTTCCAATCTTTGATCGGTGAAAGTAATGGCTCGGGGAGAGAGATGCATGCATGTAACCTCTGAATCTTAATCAAGCGGAAGATCACCGGTCAGTTCGAATAAACATCACCATATGGGACATTTCATCCCTTTCTAAGACTTATTGTATGACCGTAATACATTCTCACCAGAAGATCTCATCAATATTCCATTTATTTGATCATGGATATGGTGACTAATGCCTCCTTATGTTAGTATGTTAATAATTCTCTCTATTGGCCATGATGGCCGTATTATGGTCGTACAACAGACCACAGTCCCGTCATGTAGCTTTAGCTTCAACAAACAGATTAATGTTGAATAGCAATTTCCTCGCAGTCACCTCGATTAATGAATCCCACCGTCATTTCTGCAGCTCAGAGGTATTGAACAGGTCAGATTATTAAAAAGCCATTTTAGCTATACGTGAAGGTGATATATGAGGTCACCGGCATGAAAGGAAACGTCTTAATGCTTAAGATCAACCGTGATACGATTGTCTTTCTCTCTTTTATTCACAGAACACACTGTGCAAAAATGTACAGCAGCCGAAGACAAGCCAAGTGTATATTTAGCTCATGTAGGCTGGAACAGAAATTGAATTTTGTTACTTCAAGTCGATTTTCTTTTTTGGTTCTGTCAGGGAAAATTTGCAGGGCGACATGATTAATTCATGCTAAATGAAATGCTCAAATGTAATACACCAGAATGAGACACGGTGTCTCAAATGACATGGCGTAACATGCGCTTGAATCATTTATGGAAAGATGCACCATGGGTTTATACACTGACAAAACCGCCAATTCCTGACAAAGACCTGCAACATTCATCCACAGAGACTGACGAGATGTTCAGATGAAAGATTGTCCTATTGAGATGGATGAGTTTTGGGTATTGTGAAGGGTAACTTTAGCATTCAACAGGCATTAATCAGCATCCTTTGCCTTGCTACTGAATGCCGATAAATTTAAATACATCACTAAGATTTGACTCTTTATTCTCCATCCCTGCTTTTTCATTTGAAGCCTGACATGTTTCTTGATTTAGGCTGTGATGTGGCTGCCTCTCCAAACAGCCTGTTTATGAGACTCAGTACATCATATTGATTTCTGTGGGAATGAGATTTGTAGCGAGCAGATCACTCGTGCTGCTGATGCTGTGCTTGTCAGACGAAGGTGGTCGTGCACCAGGAAAACGAATGGAAGGACGCCGTTTGGTGAATCTGACCCCAATACCAGGGAAATGTAAATTAAGGTGGCTGCATATTGGCTGTATGGCGGCTACGGTCTAATGCTAGCTCCAGACGGTAAACGCACAAGCACCCACAGCCCGTTCACTGACTGTCTGAAGCATTTTGCACACAAAAATTGCAAGCACTGACTGAAATAACCGGTTACAATCTGATTATCTATCACTATGCAACTTCCAAGAGTTGGAGTACACCACTAGTTATATCACAAAAGAATGTCAAAAAAAAAAAAAAAATTCGGACTTTTTATTTAAAGGGCAAATGTAGTTTATACATGCCTCAAAAAAATTACATAAAGTATTTTTTTTAAAGACGTTGAATACACAATATTATTATTTTCAAACCTCATCATTATTAAAAAAAAACATGNGTATTTTTTTTAAAGACGTTGAATACACAACATTATTATTTTCAAACCTCATCATTATTAAAAAAAAACATGCTCATAAAGTTATTTGTATAAATTGTATTTTTATGCAAAACTTCTGTATTTTTATGTATGCAAAAATTGCATGTCATTTAACCTTCATTAAACCTTTAAAAATATTAACACTATATTTATATTTAAATACATATATTTATGAGGATAAATGTATATTTTTAAATTGCTGATTATCAGTAATCAGTGTTTACAGTTACTAATTTTAGATTACTACACTTCCTTTACAATGACAGACATTTTGATCAACACTTCTCTGCAATTAATTGAAACAGATTTTTTTTCAGACCAGCCCAGATGTTAAACCACTACAACACAAGCCTAGGTAAACAACAAACACATTTCACACATTTTTTTTTTTCCTCAGTGTGGCAGTATTTGGCTTATACATTGTGTGCATGGTCGAGCAGGACATACAATTAATTAGAGCAATTATCCTCTCTGGAAAACATTTAGTCAACATTCAAACCAAATTCAATCAGCTTGACTGAAGATGCTTGCTTCTCTTTTTTCATGTTTGGTGTTGAACGGAAGAGTGGTATTTATATTTTATATGGCTCTTTTTAATATGATGCTACATGCAGGTTGCCAGGTGGTGTGGAGGTGTACAGGTGTGCATAATTCATAGGTTTTTTTCTCTTTTATTTTTCTCTGCGGAGGAGGAAGAGGTAGATGGAGTCGTGTAGCCCACAGAAAGTCCAGAAAGCACACATGCATTGACTCTTGCAATAGTCCAACATCTTTAAAAGAGCAGCAAAGATTAATATGTGCATGCTTATTTGTGTTTGAGTGACTCAGGAAGCATTCAAACACATTGGATGGCTCAAACCTCTCAATTATACATTCAACTGTCAGCGCTAATTAAAAAAATCCCACGTCCCCTTTGTTGCACTTATCTTGTTCCTTCAGAATTACATGGCCTATTTAGTGAAGAATGACCTCAATATTTCATTCAAAAAGGTGAATGTGGACTAATTGGGTGTATTTATAAAAGGCTATGACCCTTTAATGCACTCTGAGACCATGCACAGTTCTCTTTATTTCATTCTTTCTTCAAACGTCTATATTATCATGTGCACACACACTCGAAAAAGGCTCAAACTGCTATCCCACACATGCAGACAGTCATACAAACCAGCTAATCTCCACTCTATTACTGCAAATGGTTTTAATGAGCAATAGACGCAGCTGTGTACATTTACACACAAAGAGTTTTAAAGCATCATTAAAAATTCCACACAGGGTAAGAATAATAAGAAATAGCAAATACATAAATATATATATGAAAAAATAATAATAAATTTGTAAAACGTGCAATTACACGTTGTCTTGAATAATATGCATAATAACATACCTTTAATTATAAGACAGAAAGTCAACTAGTCAACCATTACAGTGATTTAAGTTTAATGAACTTTAAGTACTCAAAATGTAATGATAATGAAAAGTAAAGGTAGGCTACTTGAGGTTTAGTAAACGAGTCAAATGTTGATTCAGTAACTATGATTCACTGAATTGACTCATACAACTGCCTAATTCAACAGGTAACGTTATTTGAGGTCGTGAAAACTTTTCAACGAATGATTATACGAATCTGCTCCTTTTTAAGGGATTCATTACAACAACTAAAAGAAGCAGAAAAAAAAACGTGAGTAAGGGGAGGTCAGATTTTCACATCAACGGCTCATGTACGAGTCATTTGCTCGTGAATCAGGAAACACTGTCACGTACTTTCGCTGATGTTGTTTGTTTTTACGTTTAGTCCGAGAACGACTCAATAAAAAGACGTGTTTTGGCGTGTCAAAATAACACAGTCGTGGTGATTTGACATAATTTTGGTCTGAAAATGTCTAAATGTTTACCTGTCGTTCACGAGCTGCAGGTGTTCATCTTCATAAAGTCTTTCCTCATCGTCGCCACAATAAAAGATAGGATTTGTTTGCAGGCTTGGTTTCGATAGACAGTTGGTAAATATAAGTTGAATCCAGCGCTGTTTGTGTGAAGCATTCTGTTTTACGGTAAATGTACTATTTTACGCAGTGATAAACAGCTTCAAATGGGTGAGCTGTTCGAACGATACCGAATCATTGCTAGTCCATTTCAAACGAGAACCAACTCAAAAGAGTTCATTCATTCGCGAATCGAGAATCCTTAATTCTGATTCTAAACAGAAAATAAGCAATAATAATAATAATAAAAAAATAATAATAATAAATTTTAAAAAATGTTGAAAACATGATGCGATAAAATATTGCAAGTGTTATAGGAGTCACCTTCACCAGATGCAGACCTGGTCATTAAATGGGGTTTGCATCAGTTTTGCTTGGTAAATCGACATAAAATCATGAATACATATGAATGGATGATTACTTTTCTTACAAGAAACATGTAGGGGGATATATGAAGTAATCATTTGCTGATTTGATTTCCCCTTTTGAAGATGCATTATATGCAATATCAGCCTAACTGATATGTTAAATATTTGGTATGGAGAACCATTATCATTATGGCAGATTCCTGTATTTCAGTTCATTGGGGTCATGCACCAGCCGAGCAACTGCCATTGAAATGAATGAGAATAGCTTTCTCCAGGTATTATATACCTCCTTGATGTAGGTAGTAGACAGCTCAGGGAGCTCATAACTTCTTTCTCTCTTTCTCTGTTCATGCTTGCAGAAGTTTGTGTGGGAGGCAGCCTGCCTTGTATTTACCCAGTCAGGGAGCTCCTACGCAGGAACCTTGGAGAGAAAATGCCACACTTCGCTAAGGTTCCATTTTCGGGGCTGATCATAAAGGGAGCGGGAGCGAGCCGCTTCACCTACTTTGACTTCTCTGATTACTGTTCACCACCATGTTTTAAAAGCATACTGAGAGATTTATGCTTTCTATTATAGAGGTTTTATTTATAATGCTTGATCACAAGTAGGCTATTTTATTTTCAGGCATAAAAATGATAAATGATCATAACTGAAGCATCTCATCCACAACAATAAAGCTTGCCTATCATGAAAATATGCCAACTGCTAAAATAAATAAATAATAATGAATAGCTTTATTCACCGGTAAACTCAGACAGTAACACTTAGTCAATGATATCCACAAAACATTCACATCCTAGGCTAGGGTCAGAACCTTTTTTATGTGCAGGTTGCACATGCTGTGTACAAAAAAAATAGACTTTTTTGTAGTGTATTTTGTATTTTGGCTCATGGAAAAAAAAGTAAATTAAGTAATACAGCATTGCATTGTTATAAACAGAATGCCTTAAAAATGTAATCACTATTCAACACATTTGTGCACTGGAATCAAAACCTTGTATATGGTATATATCTAATAAACAAACCGATTAATTAACTATAACAACACATGAAAATACATCGAACACAATAACATGTCAACGGAAGTAGCCTAGTGAGCGCAATGTCAACGCGGATTTTACACTTCGCCTTTGGCCCGTCTGTGCTGCCGTAGTTCGGAGTCCGGAAGCATCATGGACATCGGGAAGCCAAAAACTCGTTGTCATAAACAAATGTAAGAATAATTCCGTTTGCAAACGTTATGTTTAAACGAAGATGAATTGAATTTCACAAGTCAGTCGTTACTAATCACATTTCGAAGTGTTATCGCGATATTGTAATGCCTTCCGTGTGTTTACAGTGATAAAGTTGAGTGTCTGGTCTGTGCTGTTTATGTGGCAGTTTCACATCTGACTTCTATTAATCCTGAACTTTGGCACGCGTATTGTATTGAACAGGATCGATCATCAGAACTGTTTTATCTGTCATGTATACATCGTTGTCAAAAAATTGTATGACCGTTTAATTTAGCAAAGCCATCTCACCTCTCTTAAGTGTACATGAAGCTGAGACTGGGGCTAGTTATCACAGTGAATATTACGGCTGGGATGTTTTTTAAAGTTAGCGTCTGAATAGAAACATTGTTCGATATACATACAGTTTATACAGTATATTCTGTAAATGAAATATGCACATTTGTTTAATTGGAGTGAAATCATTTATATGTACAGTGTATTGCATGCATGCATGATCAATATATCAATTATATGAATGTGTTTTTGATGTTTTTGTAATTGCATCACTGACTTGAGTACTAACACCTCTTTGTTCTATTATTGATTTTAGTGGAATGCATCAACATTATCTGTCCTAGTCTTGACGGAGTGAGGCTTAATCCTCTGTGATTATACTCAAAAATGTCAGGCCAAGAGGAATCAGACAAGGGTGTGGACATGTGGTCCTCTCTCCGCTGTCTGGGGTATCTCTCCAGCTTCAATTTGCTGGTTGCCGTGTGCTTGGGAATGTACGTACGATGGGAACAGACTGCAGAGCCCATGATTCTGGTCATCTTCATCCTGGGTTTGTTCGTATCGGCCATAGCCTGTATCCTCTACTACTACTTTTCAATGGAGTCGGCCAGTTTAAGTCTCTTCCACCTGTGGTTCGGCTTCCTGCAGGGTCTCCTGTGCTTCCTGAACAGCCCGTCTCTGGAGAACGACATAAAGGAGCAGGTTACAAACTACCTGTTGCTCGCTAGCGTGGCTGTTCGGACGCTTTGGGCCCTAACAGAACGTCTCTGTGGTGGCGCTAAGTATAAACCAGTCGTTCTCACCTCATCTGAGCTTCTAGAGCTCCTGGGATTTGGCGTCGCAAGCATCAGCTTGGTTTTCCACAAATCGCTGGCCATGATTGCTCTGACGTTATCGTTAACGGCCCTCATCGTGGACCTTCGCATGAAGTCGCCCTTGGCTCTCCCTAATCTAGCCTGCTTTGCTGTGATCACCGCTGTTACCTTCTTTCAGTCCTTGGAGATCCAAGCAAACCCCTTCGCGCTCAGCTGCTACCTGGGTCGGCTTATCTGCGAGCCTCTTCTGGACGTGTACTTCAGCAGCTTGTCGGCGACAGAGCGCTGGAAGCAGTTTCTCTCAGCCGGTCGTCTGTGGAGGAGATTTTCTCTGTTCCCGCTGGCATTCGCCGAGCTGGCGTTCTTTGTGCTCTGTGCCTTGAAGCTGGGTAACTTGAAAGTTTGGTACCTGGTCATCCCTGGCTTCTGCGTCTTTGGCCTTTTGTGGATCCTGTGCCACATGGTGTTCCTCGTCACGCTATGGTGCTTCCACACCAAGCTAAGCGAGTGTCAGAAGACGTGGGCGGGCCAGCGCTCGCAAACGCTCAATTTGGACAGGATCATGGCCTCCAGGGGCATGCGTCATTTCTGCCTCATCTCCGAACGGCTGGTCCTCTTCTGCCTGATGTCCACCATCATACTAGGGGCCGTCTCATGGCAGGTAAAGCATGTTGAATAATGCTTTCAGAATCTTTCTGATTTATCTAGATATCATGAATCCTGTTTGAAAATACTTGTCATTAACATCAAACTTCATTGAATAATGGAAATGCATTGCCATCCTATCACTCAAACCACTTTTAAAGGTGGTAATAGGCACATTTGTTTTATGAATGCTAGTAAAAGAAATCATTTACATCAAACTGAAAATTATGGCATCTTGAACTTACTCTCATGTCATTCTAAACCTCTGTGACTTTCTTTGGTGGAGCACACAAAATATTTCTAAAAATGTTTTTTTGTTTTTTCATATGATTGAGGACAAAACATTGGACCCCAAACTTTTTATTGTATGGAAAAAAGCAATTAAAACATTCTTCAAAATATCTTCTTTCTTTTGTGTTTCAGGAACACAAATGAAGATATTTTGAAGAATGTTTCAACCGATTTTACCCATGCAATAAAAGTAAATGTATCCAAAACTGTTTAGTTAACATTCTTCAAAATACCTTCTTTTGTGTTCTGCAGAAGAAAGTTACTTAGAATGACATTAGGGTGAGTAAATGAAAACGACTCATATTTTTGTTAATATATTAAAAATAATATATGCCATAATGTCTTATCTACAACAATAATACATAATGTTAAATGGGGGCAACTCAATAAAGCAGCCATCAGGCCTTGGGCACAAGTGCCTAATCTAACCTTTAAAGTAATCCACTTGAGATTTAATGTTAAGATATGAATGCTGCAATGAGTCATTAGAAGCACTTTTAACTTTGCTAATGCTATCCAGCGTGTAAAGCAAATGCAGTTTCATTTTTTATAATAAATGTGATTTTTCTTATGAAAACAGTATATGCTGGTGAGTCAGCGGTACATTCAGGCTGTAGTACCCTTGATTAAAATGAACAGCCCTAGGAACAAAAGGAATACTAGCATACTACTCATTGAAGACTGCACAGTGTGCTCTATTTTTAAAGCAAATCGTATGTGAAACATTATGTAGCATGCAACAGTAAAATGTAGAATTTAAATTTAGATTTATGTGACATCCTCACATTGCGTGTTTTAATTTAGCATGTGGCATCTGACAAACTGATCAAATAATGAGTCATGAAACAGATCTAGAACACTTAAAATATCAATGTTAAAAATTAATCTAAATTACTAGAATAGTAAGCTAGTATGCTATTGCCAGCATAGCCTCTTTAATTGTGGTTTTGTGATCATGTGCATACATCAAGATGTGTATAATGTCAGTCTTTTTGAACTCTGCCTTGAAGTTAGACTGTGTTTGTTTGGATGTACCTTTGAATCTACTTCAGAGTTGTTGATCACCAAGGGTTTCTCTCTGCAGGTCACTAATGGACTCTTCATGAGTGTGTTTTTAGTGGTACTGCCACTGGAGTCTCTAGCTCATGGACTTTTCCATGAACTGGGAAATTGCCTGGGAGGCACCTGTGTTGGGTATGCGGTGGTAATCCCCACTTGCTACAGCAGGTAAATGCACATACACAACAGAGATACTGTATACAAAGGCATTTTCTGACTTACATGTTCACATGGTCATAAGTACATTGATAGAAATCAATGCCATGCAGAAAGCCTCTCGTTGATTTTTTATATAACAAACATTGATACCTGAGAAACTGTTTTTCTCTTTTAAATCATATTTCTTGGAATCAGTTCACATGCATTTACATGTATTCGTTTAAAGTGACTTGCAACTGAGAAATACTTGTAATTTGTCATAGAGTAATAATATTAGCAGCAATGCAAGAATGAACTTCAAGTGCAATTCAGTTTCAGAGAAAATCAATTCAAAGTAAATATTTTTATATTGTTATCTGAAATGCTATTATTTATGCTTGTGGATTAATTGTTTCTTCTGTTTGTGTCAATCCATACAAACTAAATATCTTTACCCACAGCAAAAGTATATTTATATATTAAATATTAGGTGTTAAGTGGGCCACGGTCATACACTTGCATAGCATTTTTCCTAATGTCCACTTACAATGCTTATTGTATTTTGTTGCACTAAAAACAGTTTTACATGACTTCTTTTCATCCTTTCTCTGACCCTTATAATTAAACAGTTTTTCCTACTGCACCTTTTGGCAGTATATGCAAATGACTTCTATTTTGATTGGCCTTCATTTACCAGCATAGTTCACATTGTTGTTCTTCAGGTCAGGTCAGTACTGAAGATAAAGTATTTTGAAACAGCTTGTTTTGTTTGTGTATCTAAATCAGGAAGATGATTAATAATCATGATTACACTGTCAAGGGAAATAATCTGGTTGCTCATCTTGATCAGTCCTTTGCTAAGTGTCCAGAAATAGAAGGGTGGAAAACCACCCCGGATTAGATCTTATGAACACATGTTAGCGTTAAATAATCCCATAGCCTTTAATAAACTTGGTCTATTGCTGGTCCCTCTGGGGGAAGCGTGTGCCATGCATACTGAGAGAGCGAGGGTGGGGTACGGGGCAGGCCTTCAGTCAGGTCGCTGATTATGATGTTGATTAGGATGCAGCTCCACAGCCTCTTCACGCTCAGTATTCCAGCACTCTTGGTGAAAAGGCTCAGTGTGGAGCGGGCGCATGAGGGGAATGTAGCAAGGTGTAATCTTCCATTTGATGGGTACAGATCATGTTTTTACCATGACGAGGGCCTCTTGGGAAGATGAGAGGGGAGGGAGGGAGGGATGAGAGAGAAATGCTCAGGTCGACAGGCTCGCCCTCAGCAGCAAGAGCTCGTTTTCATTCTTAGCAGATGCTGTGGTACTGTTTCCTCTCACATTTAAAAGGAAAGAGCTCTGGCCATCATCCAAATTTTCAGATGGTTCACACAGAAAGCATTTTAATAGTTTATATAAACTGTGAACAATTTATTAGCCCTTTTAATTAAAATCTTGTTTATCTGTTCTGATAAATGCCTAGCGGCTAGTAAACTTCTTGTGAAATGTCATTTCAGTTAAACTTTTGCCTTTGGTCATGATATTATTTTTTTAAATGTTGTGTTTGGTAATCAGAAGTGTTGAACCAGTGATGGGTTGAGCAGAAAAATATAGGATCTAACAGGAAAGCTATGAGACTGAGAGAGAAGGAAAGAGTCCTGACAAACGAGCTCAGAGATGCGGTCATTTCCGCTTGAATAGCTCAGCACCTGCCTGGGTAGTTTTCATGGGTCACTGTGCCTTAGACTTGCCATTTCAGTCTTCAGCAAGCATGGGAAATAATCGTTCAACACTGAAAAGACCACAAGAATTGGTCTTGGCTTTATAATCACAATCTTTGAGAAGCAAGTGTATGGGGAGGATCATAATGGTCTTGGCTGTTAATTGTTGACTGTTCTTGGTCATATTTACAGCTCTTTTAGAAAGGCAGAACAGGTTAGGATGACCCTGCGAGGAGCTGCTGAATTACTTGCTTGAATTTTTCAAAAAAGGATTAACGTCATCCTTGCTATGGCCTTTCTCCTTTTCTTTGTACGTTTTTCTGCATCTTACATTTTCTAAGCCTTTTTGAATTCACTCTTCATTGTGCTTTTTTTGTACATGGGTCAGTGTACACTCAAGGTCAAGGTGACCCAGTCAGCAATTCAGAAGCATCAGCCTCTCTTTCACATTTCACCCATCATTTTATTCTCTTTTTCTCAATGGGATGCAGTGCGGATGGACAGCCGTTGCTGTTGCCTCCGGGGCAAGTCCAGGAATTGCACTCCACAGCTACTTTGAACGCTGTGCAGCGACTCTTCTCTCACCACTTCATCCAGACCTTTGGATGTGACTACTCCACCAGTCTAAGCCTGGACACCCTACAGACCAAACTGCGCTCCTTTCTGGAGCTCTGCACTGCAGAAGGCCCGCGGCATGACACCTACATCCTCTACTACAGTGGCCACACACTTCCCAGCGGAGACTGGACTCTGGCAGGTAAGAGCTGGATAGCAGGTGCAATTTGTAGGGCAGAAATGATCTAAATTAACTGAGGGTTAAGGTTATGAATTGTACGGCATGTATAGGTGAAAATGTACCGATGAAGACCCAAACTCAATTTATTTCTGTATGTTATGCACCAATCGGGAGTTATTCATATCATAGGTTCTTAAATGCTGAAATCAATATTGCTTTTTCAGGTCTTTGTAAAAGAGATCAAGGCACGAATGCTTTTATTTTGGCTGGGCTTCAGCAATTTATCGTTCTGAAAGCTCTCCGAACTGTAAAGATATATCTTGGCTCCATCGCTCCACCATGCTTTATCTTCCTGCCTGTGTGTGCGTCCTGTAACTCAGTTAGGTATTAATCCTTATGAGCGATATGGGATGTCACAGCCTCTGTCATACTGTTTGATCAGACCAGGGTGGGCGAGAAACAGCCAGGAATCCTCATTCAGTTTTTGAACGAGGTACTTGTCGAGCGTTATTCGCAGTCTTTCCCGCAGCGTGGCAAACTGTCAGATTTCTTACACCTTTTCCGTGTTGCTCGCACCGTCTCTCTCCGTTTCCCCTGCAGCAACAGCCCGTCACGTCTTGTCAGCACTTTCTGTATTTGTGAATGGGAATTTCTCAAATTCAAGCTGGTGCAATGATGATTGAATAGTCGCGTCGTTGGAAATAGTCTAGAGTTGGCGACCCCTTGGTAGTAAACGAACAAGGACCAGATTTTCTAACAGCTTGCGCCAGCGCAAACCGTCTTTTGGCATTAAAACAGTACTGTCAGGATTTACTAAAGACGTGCAGTGAAGAATTAGCGCTGAAAAGGCGTGGACAGAGTTATATTTGCACATTTTTAGGAGTTAACCTTTCAGGCACAAAATTTATGGGAGGAGAGTATTCAAATGAATCACGCA
>SCHK01064022.1:402-20641 GCA_004124795.1 Poropuntius huangchuchieni
CGACATAGCACTCAAGAAAGATATAAAAATTATAATTAAACTTTATTTGTTTAAAGTGTACCTGAAGTGTACTTGCAAGAGTTCCACTTTAGCACATTCAAATTTACTTCAGTATTTCTTTAGTTGGAATTCAGCAATACTTCAGCACAAAATTAGTTGTTCCAATTTAGCAGACTTAAATTACACCAGTTTAGGATGCCAAAAGTACAACTGCAGGATATTTTTATTAAGTGAAAAAATATGTAAATGTATACTCAGCATGACATAAATGTATTTCAAATATATTTCTTTTTCACTAGACTCTTTTTTCACCCCTGATAAGTGTGCATCCCTGAATTTCTAAGATTAATTGTAATGATTCAGTCTAGGGCAAGAATGAGTATTTTCCAGCAGAACTGTGGCATGATATTATGGTTTGATTACAATATGTGATATAAAAATTCCCAGGCAGAATCAGAGCCAGACTCACCTGTTCAGGTGTCTGTTATTGAGGCTGAGAATGGTGTGGGTCTGATAGGGTGAAGATCCTCCAGCAGTGCTGGGGTTTATGAAGGCTGATATGAAAGGGTTGGGGGTGACAGAGGAAGCCACTTCGGAAGAATTCAGTGTTCTGCTGCAGTCAACAGAGCTGGACACGGTCACATCCACTTCCTCATCTTTCTGTGCCTGTCCTACTGCTTGTGGACAGAAGAAGAAATACACAATTTATTTTTCTTTAGCCTGTCCAAAGAAAAAAAGCTAATTAAGTGGTAAATAAAATATAAGGCACATCAAGGTGACCCTCATGATTTAGGTTAAAAGTCCCCTCTCTACTGCCCTCTGCTGGGCACGAGGTCATAGCAACATAGAAACAAGAAGCGACGCTGATGCATGTAATGTGAAGCTACATTAAATATAAATATAATTATTATCATTCTCTTGGGAAATCATACCATGGTCATTTGATGTCAAATCCTGTTTGGCCTGTTCAAAGGGGTCCTGGGTCTCTTGGCTCTCTTTTTCTCTAAACCTAAAAAGGAGAAATTATAAAGGCTATATTAACTGAAAATATCAGAATTAATTATTAGAGTTGGAGGTTCAACAGTCAGGACAGGAAACGTTAAGTAAATTCTACTGAATACAGTTTGATTTGCCATTAGGAATGATGAAAATATTGCTCCTTTACCTACTAAATGGTTGAAAAGGATTCTGTAATTATTCACAAAAAATATCACCCCCTATGTCATATGCTGCTAAGGAGACATTTGCAAGTGAAATGTTCTGAATTAAAGAAAGAAATGATGAAAACAGCTCTCCATCACTTCTTTTTGACCTAATAATGCTCTCTAATTGAACTGACCTAATTAATTATTTCTAATGAAGTGTATCTCACCTTTTCCTGTTCAGCCCATTGTCACGAAAGCCTTTAGCAAAGGGGTTGTTGTCTATCTTTAGTTTTGTTATCTGTGTTGAGGAAGAGAGAAAAAAAAAGTTCCATTATGCCAGGCAAAGTGCATAAATCATACAAAATAGATTAATAAAACATGATAAATCAAGAGAGAAAAATCAAGTCTTCAAACTTCAACTTACTTAAATGTTTTGCTGATATTTTGTGACGAATCTAGTATTTTCTGACGAATACTAGAGTCTACTAACATAGACGTTTCAATTGTCCTTTTTCCTCATGAATTTGACCCACTAGATGGCAGTGCAACTCTAATGAAAAGTATCTTTGAAGGCCAGCTTTCAAAGTCCTATATTTCCATACAGTTATTCATTTCATGTGAAATGTCTGTCCTCACCTCTTGGTTCTGGTAGGCTGTGACAGCTATAAAAGCAGCTTCAGGGAAGGTGAAGCGCAGGTAACCGCCAGGGTTGTGAGGGTTACAGGGGTCTGGAGATTGGACAATGTGTAGACGGGGCTGGTACTTGTGCATGGAGTGGAGAACCACCTAATGAACATTGAGAGAAATACAATTATCAACTGTAAAAATAATAATAATAATAAAATAGTGATCCCAAAACAGAAAACATCTCTTAGAAATCTTTCAACTGATACACTTTCCCCATTTTTAAAGTCTCACCAGGCCATTAGAGTTGAGGGTGTTGTTGGTCAGTTTGAGCTTGTGAAAGGAGATTGGATACTGCATCCATTTCTCTCCAGGTGCAGGAGAGTCTGGATGGATGAAGAACCGATTGGGCAGGTGTGGATCAGTTGAACCATTCACTTCCCAACTATCCTTATTCCACTGTAACAATACAAAAGCATTTGAATGAAGACTGCAACAATTAACAACAACATATAATCACTACTCATTCAAGCATAGATTTTATTTTTTAGGTATTTAGTTTTATTGTTCTTAAGTTCCAAAAATATTCTCAAATCTATCAGTTTTGCAGCATTATAACATCCCTATACCTATCTAGAGCTGAAAATATGATGTGTATAAGTTGAAATATTGATATTAAAGGGATAGTTCACCCAAAAATTAAAACCCCGTCATCATTTACTCACCCAACCAAGTTGTTTCAACCCTGTATAAGCTTATTTCTTCTCTTGAATACAAAAGATATTTTGAAAAAAACAATAATAATAAAAAATGATAGTCAACCAACAACTGTTTAGTTACCCATATTTTTCAAAATATCTTCTTTTGTGCTCAACAGAACAAAAAAGAAAAGAAAAAAAACTTATAGGGTGAGTAAATTATGACAGAATTTTTATTTTTGGGTGAACTATCCCTTTAAGGAATAAAACAGGGAGAGTGTCATATAATGTATAAGCAGAAGAAAACTAGTAAGTAGTAAACTACTGTTGTAGTATACTGTTCAAAACGGGTTGGGAAAGAATGTTTTTAAAAGACTCTTATGAAGTCTTACCTAGGATACATTATTTGCATTATTTGACAAAAAGTAAAATAAAATAAAAATGGTAAAAACAGTAATATTGTAAAATATTATTACAATTTAAAATAAATATTTATTTAGTCTTTAGTGTTACATTATCATTCAAAAATCATTCTGATATGCAGATTTGGTGTGCAAAAAATGTTTATTATTGTCATAAAAACATTTTAAAAAACTATTTTTGTGAAAACCATCATGCAGTTTCAAGTTTCATTGATGAAAATTCAAAAGAACAACATTTATTTCGAATAGAAATCTTTTGTAACGTCTTTTCTGTCATTATTGATCAACTGAATAAAAGTATACTCCTTCTTTTTTTTTAACTGTACTGCCCCCAAACGCTTAAATGCTAGTGTACGTGTGTTTTTGTGAGGGAAGTTGGAGGGGGTTGAAGTGTGATGTGTGTATGTGCCATAAGGGAGGGGTGGAGGGGAGGTACCTTGTACTTGTGGTTATCAAACGGCACCATGTCCATTATCACCACATATTTGACTTTTGGATTCAGTCCTGTCACTGTTACTTTGCAGCTGGGAAACATCCGCCTGAAATAAATGTACACCGGAAACACGTCATAACAATTAGTCATCACATATTAGACAATGCCTTGCCTTCAATAACGTGCATTCTGATTTATAACACTTTCAAGATTTTTGAACTATTCAGATAAATGAATAATACACTGAATGCACTTAACAAAGATTGCACTTAATAAAGTTTTAAAACACTGTAGGTGCATACCTTCCAGATTTAGTAATCAGCATCTCTGTGCCAATACTGCTGAATTTGTCCCAAAGCTCTCGATCTTGCAGAGATACATGAACTGGCAATGAAGTCAGTTCAGCTTCAGGACTGTTCATCCTGCTATTGAGGCCATGTTGAGTGCGGAAAATGGGTTCCTTACAATCTAATCGATAACAGAATAATTTCAGATTCTCATTCACCACACTATTTCATATGTACAACACTGGCTATCAAGAATGACACTTGTTTATTATTAGAGAACCCTCCCTTTAATCAGTTTGAGGGTTCTCCCTCTTTTGACAACTCACAGTAATCAATAAATTAAAAAAATAATAAACCTGAAATTGGATTTAAAACTCAAAAAACACGAGAGATCTCCAAAACAGTCCTACCTTGTGGATAATATCCATAGTTATCAGCAAAATAATTCATTTGGTAAGGTAAGTCCAGCACAGGCCGTTCCTCTGGGAGATACATGACCATGAGACTGGAGCAACAAATTAAAGTGACTTGTCCAGAGGTTTGTAGCAAGCCAATGACTTGCTAGGACTATTCTTAGGATGCTACCTTTCCATAACTTCAAAGAGGACAGAGGTGTGTATGTGCACTTCTGTCAAAACACCAGTCTCGTCTTTGATCTGCCTCTTTGTCTCTCCCAGTTCCCAGTTTGTGCTCCGGCTTACCCACAAAGGTGTGTAGAAACAACAATCTCTGGATCTGGTGGAAAGGGGGGTGCATCTGACTTTAGAGGCCAAGGGTTCCCTAACACTTCCTCCAAACTCATACAGACACACACACATATAGGTGTTAATCACCCCAGCAGTTTGTCCCCTCGTTACTGCAGGAAGTCTTTGCCACTATTTATTGGCTCTTGGCCAAACTGTCAAAGTTCAGCAGATAATTTCTAATCTTGAATATTAAAATCTGGTTTCATGTTATTTGCTAAGGGCTTACTCTATCATAACACCCTCTGTGTTAGACCTAGACAGAATAATCCTGGACAGCAATAAGTGTAGTTTTANATTTGCTAAGGTCTTACTCTATCATAACACCCTCTGTGCTAGGCCTAGACAGAATAATCCTGGACAGCAATAAGTGTAGTTTTATACTGGTATTAAATGTGTTTAAGCAGTTAAACACTTCTAACCATCTTAACAAACACCTCAGAGTTTTTCAAGCAATAAAGGCCTTCAGACAGTGAAATTTTGTTGGCAAAAAAGGTCACATAGTAAATAGTGTAGTGATGTATGGCACAAAAGTAAAATGAAGTAGCTTTCTGTTGACGAATGTGTGATCAACTTGAACCCCTTCACAATGAAATCTTGTGCCTTCAGTGTGACCACACATTTAATCTAAAACATTTTTTTTTTTATCTGACAACCGTTCAGTCTAAAATATTTCAGATAAGACAGTAATGTTCAACATGAAAGAAGCCAACATCAAATTCATCAGTCATGTTCATATGCATTCTCTCAATAAAATAGCAGTTAGTTTCCTATGAGAAAGAAACAGCATATCTAGTACAAGGGTCTTTAACATTGGGTCCACCAAGCTCAAACTAAATTTGAAAATAAATAAAGTAAAATTAAGTTAATTTTTCACTGTCCCACCAGCAGTGTTGAGGAGTAACTAGTTACACGTAAATGGAATTACGTAATTAAATGACAAAATAAATGTAACTGTAATCTGTTACCGTTTAGTTACATTTCAGTAACTGTACGATCTCAAAGTAAATAGAGGTGCTAAAGTCTTGATTTTGTGGTGGTTGCACTTTCAATTATTTCAAGTGAAGAAGAACTGTAATCAGTGTTTAGTACTATTGTAAGGTTAACCCTGCCTGCTTTAAATCTTTCAAAATGATTAACAGTTGAAAACATTTATTAAAAATGTAGAAAAGTAATAAAAAAGTAATTAAATGTAATCGGTTACATTACTTTAAAGTAATTGAAATAGTTACATTTACATTCAGTCATTTAGCAGACGCTTTTATCCAAAGCAACATACAAATGAGGACAATGGAGGGCAATGAAAATCAACAAAAGAGCAATGATATACAAGTGCCATAATAAGTCTCAGTTAGCTTAACACAGTACACGTAGCAAGGTTTTTTTTTAATTATTATTATATAAATAAAAAGAAAACATAGAATAGAAAAAGAATAGAGCAAGCTAGTGTTAGAGGCCTTTTTTTGCTTTTGTTAATTGTATAATAAATAAAAAGAAAATAGATGAAATACAATACAGAGTAAATACAAACAGACAAAAGCACAGCTAGAAAAGAGGCAGGTGAATGGCATTTCAATCATGTGAGGGGCTATATAGAGCATCAAAAATGGCACAGACCACGAAGCTTTAATGTTTTTCATATATTGCTGCAAAAATGGACTGACTTTGTGCCGTCTGCATAAAAACCAGGAGATTACTTTCTGCAAACTGAGCAGAATGTTAAATCTGTCTCCTTCTCCTACAAAATAATGTTTTGCTCACACTTTCAGTGAGAACTGCCATTAAAGGCAATCATTAAGACTGAGTACTCAGAGATACATTGAAATAAACACAAAAATATTCAAACACTTATATCAAATGTATATTAAGAAATAAAAGAAAACCTAACAACGTAAGGTGACCGGATTTCTGAAATGAAAAGCGAAGACACGTCCTAGTTCAGTGGTCAAAATATCGCTGTATTATATCCCACTTGTGATTATCTTCGAATTAAAAAACAGGGACAATATATTTTTGTTTTTAAATGGTTGTGGGTTCCATATATTAATAATGACAGTGAGGTTTGAAGATCAAACTCTATTTTTTTTAAAAAATACAATTGACAAAAAAAAAAAAAAAACACACTATGAAAGAAGTAATTAGTAACTATTGCAAATAAACATCGAAATAGGATTATAACAAAAGGAAGGCTTTACAAAAACACATAAAAAAACAATAAATATGAAAACATATGATAAATAAAACCGTATTTAACAAATAAATAGTTGCACTACTTATTACATTTTAAATAGTGAATTACATTTCCAACCTTCCCAACACTGCATAGTAGTATTTTTCATAGATACAAGAAAATGAAAATTAGCCTGAATAAAATCAATATGAATGAAAAATTAATAGAAATGACAAATCATTTTCTGTTTATATTTTAATTGATGTGCAATGCAAGGATCATAATAAATGAACATTAAAACTACACATATTTTATATACCAGAAGTAAGTCTCAGTTTTATATATTATGTACACTGTCTCTGTTTAGTCTCTCTGTAAACCAAGGAGCCTAAAATGTCCTGATCTAGTATCTGCCCCTGAACCGTCTTCATCATTTAGTGTTATTCATTTAAGGTCATTTACAGTAAACTACTTGAGAAGTAAGTCACAACTGAGCAACTTGTTAAGTGCTTTGCTAAAGGAAAAGACGCTGATACAGCAGGACTGTTCTCCAAGAATTGACTCTGCACACTTTATGCCAGCACTCAACAACCATTAAGTTTAAATGACCCCAAATCAGTTAGATCAGGTGACTACTTGTGTTTCATAAGAGCTCTAAAGGGCAGTTTCCAGTTCCCTTCATGTCTGGCCACAGCGATCTCTTTTCTGCAAAATCATCACAAATTAACAGAAATGTCCATTTATTTGGGTGGCAGATAAGGTGTCAGAGGCTTGCTACATGCTGGTGCAACTCAGATAGGCCACAATCTTGTCTTTATCTGCTAACATGGCCTAAGCAGTCACAAACACCCCCCAACCCCACCCTAACCAGCAGTCTGCAGAGTAACCACGGGGGTCTAACTCCCATGTTAA
The DNA here is from genome assembly GCA_004124795.1 of Poropuntius huangchuchieni. NCBI lineage: Eukaryota > Metazoa > Chordata > Actinopteri > Cypriniformes > Cyprinidae > Poropuntius > Poropuntius huangchuchieni. The sequence continues at coordinate 7,837 of SCHK01064022.1, forward strand.
CCAACAGACCTTTAACATCCAGATGCTGAGTACAACTACAGAAGTAGAATCAAGTTAATTTGTCACCACTCACACATGGGTATGAGAACAGACACCCAGAGGTGACTTCATCGGTAGTCAATCAACAACTGGCCAATCTGGTAATCTGTGAATTTGGCATCTGTGTATGCGATTTAATCTTGTGTAGAAACTGAATAAAACATTGTCCTTACATAGTCTTATTATGCACTTTTGGCTATAGATAAAAGCTGAAGAAACTAGTATGATATGCATAATAAAACATGTTTTTGCATCTTCTCAGCAATTTTTTGTTTGGTAAAGTTTCAAGTTTAATCCAAGGGTGGGAGAGTTTGGGTGTGGGCTCACACACTCACGTGAGAGCGAGACCTGATGCTAAGGAACTGTTCAGGGTCTGATATTGGGAACGATTCTGATTGGTCAGCAGACTGAAAGGCAGAGACATGATAAGGATGGAACAGCCTTTGTGTCATCATATGCAAATGAGCAGCGAGCATTAAAACTCACGAGCGAGGGAGCAATGTTTACGATCGCTTAACGGCATGGAGACGACAGACTTGTGAAAACAAAAGTGAGAAGATGGGTAAAGGTGACAGATGAAGGCAATTAAATTGTTTTTCAACACTTCCTGCAGGAGTACTGAGGACACAGATCTAAAGGTGAGTGTGTCGGCCGGTGACTATGAACTACAGGATGGCAGCTGCTCTTCCTTTTAGAAGAACAGGGATCTTCCACAGGTGTGATCATCTGAAGAGTTGGGAAGTGTTTCTACAGGAAAATCTTTTGGAAACACAAATGAATCTGACAATTTAGACCACACTGAATTGATAATGATGCAACAGATCTGGAAAACTAAACAGTTTCTGGAAATTGCTTTGGAACACTGACAAGTCACATATCATTTTAGTTCTTTAAAAATGGGCTGACAATGTTCTAGATCAGAGAAAATGTTTAAAATGGTAGATGTGGACCTTCAGTGGATTTTCAAAGTGAAGGTGTTTCATCAGTCTTGCCCTCTAGACAGGATATCATCGTATACTGTAAGTTCATTATTGAGACACTACAGTATAGATGATGTACTATCCAGGGGTTCAATACGCCTCCAACTGTTTCCTGTGGACCAGCAAACATTGTGACAGAGAGCGGCGGTGAAACCGTTACCATTACTGAGTTTAGTAATGGTAAGGGTTCTGTTGCCTTCTCTCAAAAATCATCTGGATATGAGAGGACCAAGCATGTGCGAACTTCATACGGATGGACAAAAATATAAAAAAAGACCAATGTCAAGCAGATTTGAAATTCTGATTAATTTTTATTCTGTACAATTTTATAGCCTATAATGTGTTGTATGAGACTGCCATTGTGTGCTATTTAAATAAATATCACTGAATTGAAATGAAACATTTTGCTTGTTTTGTTTTATTATTTGCAATTATTTTTAATCCTTCACTTTACACAGAAAGGCTGCATATGCAGTTGTTAAAATGCTTACTTGTGCTTCTAGGAGCCAAGGACATGATGAACATGAATCTTTGCTTCAACTGAACTTACAATTAACTGATGCAGCCAATGGAATAAAGGTAATGGCCAGTATAAGGGTATAGAGAAAGAACCAGGGACATATTATTGGTTTAGGCCAGCTAGAGGTAAGCATATGATTCTTCATTGAGTTCTACTGCAAAAAGGGAAATAAGTGCATCTTGTCACCATTAGGTTGAACTTTCCATGCGAAAGGTTATCTAACCATCTAAAGGGTCTAGGCAGTGGAACTTTAAATGGCTTTTTCCAAATGTTTTGCAGGAGGTGGAAGAAGAAAAAAAGAGTTTACATTATTTCCATTTTATTTAAAGACAAAAAAATTGTTTTACAAAAAGAATTATATATATTTAGAGAGTTTTTTTTAACAAAATTTAAAAAGTAAAAGTACTTGTTCTTTTGCACTTTCCATTAATAAAAGAATCCTGATAAAACTGCACAACAGCAGCACAACAGATTTCAATATTTACTAATAAGAAATGTTTATTGAGACCAAATCAGCATATTAGAATTATTTCTGTAGAGTCATGTGGCACTTAAGACTGCAGTAAAATTGTGTTATCACAGGAATAAATTGCATTTTTGAAATAATAATAATAAAATAGAAGACTTTTTTAATTAATATTTTACTGTTTACTCTCCTTTTTTGTATCAGATTAATGCATCCTTGTTGAGAATAAAAGACTTCTTTTAAAAAATAATCAAATTTGACCCTAAACTTTTTAATGGTTGTGTATTATAATAAAACAAACAATAGAGATTTGCACAATTAAATGTCTGCAGCGAATAAGTGAGTTAATTCTTTCAGCTCCATATGTTCAGTTCTGCTGTTTGTAGATGAAGTCACCATAACTTTTTCACCACAGACAGTCCTGCACCATGAGAAGTGGATGCAATAATTTACTTAACTGCTGAAAATTATTTATAATATTTATTAACTGCAATATTATAGACATAGCTACAAATAAGTAAAAACAGTAAATAATTAAAAAAGCTGCAGTTGGTATCGTGTACAGCCACAGTTGAGAAAGCCCGGCTCCACCCTGGCAACCAGCCACCACCCCAACTGTGCAGCCCAGTCTGAGTCTTATGGCCCTCCTTACATCTTAGGGCTGGAGCCGGGCGAACAGTTGAGTGATTTCAGGTCAGTGTATTGTTATTGTGCAAGACATTCAGTTAAACAGCAAGACTGCACACAGATAACAGCCTGACCACACTAAACACAACGAACAATAAAAAACAAGGTAACCCCTACCTTCCAGTAAAAGAGTGAAAGTGAAAATTACCCTCGGAGCAAACAAGTATATCTATGTATGAATGCAGAACTAGGTGGTTTTTGTCATTTATTGTTATATACACAGTTATAACTCAAAAGCAGCAAGATATGTAAGCACCACAGGCATGTGTGATACAATCGATCAAAGTCTCATTGAAATGATACTGTGCCTGTGATATACTTACATTTCATTTTACAGGAATGGGGTGGGGGTCTGTTGAGATCAACCTGACAGTATAACCCAAAACACAACCAATTTTGAGTTCATGTTAATTTCTTCACTCTTCTCAGGTTTCCGTATGCCTCTGCATGGGTCAGGCTCTGACCTTCATCATTCGAACAGTCTACCTCACTTCAACTTTGCAGAGATTTTTAAACGCACTTCACGCAAGAAAATCTTCATTAGATCACTTTCAGCTTCCTGGGTTATTCTGGTAATCGAATGACCTCCAGAACCAATAACCATTTTCTGCAAGAAAAAGAACAAAGGTTTCAATTTATATTGAAATATAATAATGTTACTCTTTCTTTAGGTAGTGAGAAAGCACTCTTTGTTATAAAAACAATTTTATAAAATGACTACCATTAAACTAAAGTCACCTGATGGTTAAAACAGCAGCACGGAAGACTAGCCTCTCTAAATAAATGTGGCAAACAAACCAACTTACCATATGAGCATCTTTCTTTACATATAGTTTGATGGATATGTCGAGTACCCCATCCTCAGACTCCTTCCAGATTTCAATTTGCTGCAAAAAGACCAAAATAATAGAGAAAACAATAACATTCCAGTAAACAAAAAGGTCACAATACATATTTTGAGAAATGGAATCATTCAAAAAGAAAGGCAGATGTATGACTATGTTTTGTGAATAAAGTCCCAATTTACAGCAAACAGAATGAGAATCATTGCGGGATAACATAGATGCAAACCATAATAAGCTGGAAAACAGTTGTGTAACAGGAAATGAGTGAATATGGCTATATTTATTTGTCTGGAAATACAGTAAAACATAATTATAATAATTATATCGTTATATATTAAAATATCGCTTTTCTATTTTAATATACTTCAAAATGCAATTTATTCCCTTGATGGCAAAGCTGAATTTTCTGCAGACATTACTCCAGTCTTCAGTGTCACACAATCCTTCAGAAATCATTCTAATATGCTAATTTGGTGCTCAAGAAATATTTCTTATTATCATCAATTAAAAAAAAGTTGTGCAGCTTAATATTTTTTGGTACTAAACTATATATATTCTGGATACAATTGCTTCATTTGTAACAATGTGAAGGTCTTTACTGTCGCTTTTGATCAGTTTATTGCATCCTTGCTAAATAATTTAAATTCTATTGACCCCAAATGGTAGCATATTTCAACACCTTTTTAGCGTGCACAAATCACGACCCACCTGTGTAATACTGTACGGCACCTCTTTCGGGAGATGCTGTAGAAGTTTCTCTCTGATAGTGTTGATGCACACCTCCTCAGGACCCTGATCAGTCAGTACTTCACTGTGGTACTGCCACTGGCCAGGCTTTGCACCCTCAAACAGGTACGTCTATTGCACGTGTTCAAACACAGACAAATTAGGGATGATTATCACAATGCTGGAGAATCCAACATCAAGTTTGCTTTAATGCAAATGTCTCTTTCTTAAATTCTCCACTGCAGTCTCTAACCTTTAATGTTTCCACATCTTCTCTGTCAATAGAACTTAACATGAATACATCCTTGAAACGTGGCCACCCCCTGCGGCTCTTCAGGGCCTTCAGCTCCTCTTTGCTCAGCCTCTCTTTGTCCTGACCCTCCTGAGACGCCCCGTCCTTCATGCTCTCAGACTGTGGTTCTTCAGCATGTCTGCTGTGGGGTTTGGCTGCTAACTTCTCACGTGGTTTCTCTGCACCACGGATCCTGATCTTCTTTCCATTCACCACCCCTTCTGTCAGCTGTGCCGTGAGGTCTAGCAAAAGTGTTTTGTTCTTCAGTAGATCCACCTGTGTGATAAGAGTTGAGTTTTTGATTTAGCTCTCCTAAGTGTACTAGCTATTAATCATTCACTGAGTTTAATAGTGATATTCATTTCGATGTTGACACCAGCAGCAAAATAGCCCCCTCGCTTTGTAAGATGTGAGATGGGATATAGGGAGAAAATGAGATGGTAATTTCCTCCTCAAACTTATCCCATGGTCAGACTGGGACAGATCAATACACAATAGCACAGCTAATACCTTATTGAGGACAAGGATGGCAGGGACATCTGGATTCAGGGCCATACACTTCAGCACTTCATAGTCCAGCTTATTGCGGGTCCATTTATCAGACACGTCAACAAGCACCACCACTGCAAAAATATAGCAGAAATGGAAAAAATGGAAGATTCAGCACATGAGTCATAATACAGTGGTTCTCAGCCTTTTTGACTCCAAGGCTCTCGTTTGTGCAAGACTATATTCAAAGGCTCTCATATCTACAGTAAGCTGATATATACCTCTGGTACATCTGTTGTAATAAAAATATTTAATATTTCAAATATTATATTTTAAATATAATCAAATATTATAAGTTATGTAATTTATCAGTATTATTATTATAATTTTTTTTTATTACAGATACACTGAATGATCAACAGTGCTCTAAATTCTGTTAAAATGACAAATATGCATATATGTATACACACACACACACACACATATATTAAAGTCTGATGAATAAACTAAAATGGCGATGTACTCAGCCAATGGGGATTCTATTGGATGCTGGCTGTGTCCTCTTTTTTTGAACAGATTAAGAAATAAACAAGAGAAAAACAACTAAACTAAAGATTTTTTTACCTAGATCAGCTTCCCTTATTGACTCAAAAGGATCCACCAGCAGTGATTCCTCCAGGTGATGTCTGTTAAACAAATATAACAAAATCAAGCTCAGTCTATGAGTATATGAATTTTTACCACAATCATGGCATTAGTTAAACCAATGTTGTTATTTCAGATTGGCTGAGATGCTCAAACAATCAGAGCAAGGTTGCAACAGAGCCACAGTATTTACACTTTTTTGGGAAATCAACCAACAAATAGTTTACTTACAGTTGCCACCTAATGTAGTAAGTAACTGCTGTATTACATAGTCACCTTTTAGCCTTTGTTGGTGTGGTTAGACCAGGGGTATCCAACAGTATCTGATAGGAAAAAAAAATTAGGATAGGATATTCCCTAAACAGACTAGACTTTTATACATGAGTTAGAAGAGGTACTTACGATTTGTGTGTCATCCTCTGTCAGGACACCAACAGCACGTGATCTTGTTGTGTGCACTTTCTCCGAAACGGCAAACAACTATATAAAGATTGTGAATTAAAATTTAAGGTTACAGACACAAGTTCATATAGGGATCAATCACACAAAAATTTTAATTCTCTCATTACGTACTCCTAATTATGCATCACTATGCAAATCTCATTTTTACATGTGTACATTCAAACATGTTGGAACAACACTGTAATACACAACCAGTCATTTACAGGCTGAGTAAATAACAGAAATAACATTTCTGGGTAAAAAAACCCCCCACACATATCACCTTAATTTTTACTCTTTACATTAGTATGACATCACCTTTCGACCCAGCAGTTGATTGGTCAGTGTTGATTTCCCTGCATTAGGTGCACCCACTATTGCCACTTTAAGAGACTTGGCATTTTCAGGTTGATCAGGATCCTTTAGCAATAAGGAAAATTGATGACCTGAGAGCAGAACACATACATTAACACAGACAAAATTGGTTTATCGAATAGGCTATTATATCATAAACATCCACGGAGATAAGATACAAATAAATGTTTTCGACATGTTATCTGTAAAACAGCAGTCTTGAAGGCATGAGAGGGCTGGTGATTATATTCTTACGGCTGTCTGAAGGAACAGAGACAGGCTGATGACAGAGACCCTCGTCGGACACAACCGCTCTCCCCTTCTGCAGTCTGTCCAAAAAAGCATTTGAAGAAACCGAACTGGCCGGAGAACAATGAAAGAGACATTTTCTTACTGTCTGTGGACCAAAAACTGAGCAACCTGTGAACAAGTAGAAGACAAACGACAGGTAAAATAAGATATACTGTATGACGTTGCTGTTTTCTATGAGTTTGGTTGTATTTCTGGTGGTGAATAAGACAAATAAAACCAGTTTGTCATCTCGAATAACATCACGAGATACAAGAAGGATAAACAGACTGTGTATATAATATATAATCTATAAATCACCTGATAGACGCAGAAGCAGTGGCGCGTGCTCTGGGGCTGCTGTCAGTTTGCGAATCGTTGAAAATCGCAGAGATCTGCGCAGAAGCGTCCCGCAAAGCGGCAAGGTCATTGCTAAAACAATTTTTCTATACACAAGTGGATACTCTCAAAACGTTTCACTTGGGTTAACGCTCGCGCAAGGTTATTCTCCTCTCCATGTTTGTTTACACATGTGTCCAGGGCGCAGACATGTTTCTAAAGCCGAGTGAACTGGAGTGATGAGTCTGTATATTACACACTACTGCCATCTGCTGCTCAGGCGACGCTACGAAGACGCCGAAAATAAACTGCTAGTCCAGTCTTCGTTAATTATTAATACTTAAATATATAGATAGCCTCAGCGTCTGATAGTAAAAACCAAGAACCTAGTACAAGAGGAAATATTATAGCGTGTATATGATCCCCTTTGGATATTAACTTTGACAGGAGTGAGATTCTGAAGTTCACGGGTCTAGTGTGAAACAGACAGGCCTTCTGAATCATAATTACTGTTGTTAGGTTTGTGGTTAAAAGGAGCCTTTGAGGAACAGAGAGCTGAGAATATGATCCCTAATCAGAGGCACTGAGATTGTATATGTTGTTTTCATCCACTCAGGTAAAATCAGAGGGAACAGATGTGTTTTTCCATCTCCCATCAAAAGCTAGTCCACCAGGAGCAGCACAGAGCGGAAAAAAGCTTCCACTGGGGAGAAGAAAGGATATCAGGTGGCTCACAATCTGTCAGCATATCAGCTTAGTGAAAATTTACGAAACATAACACATTCAGGAAGCAAAGAATATAGGATTTTGACTGAAGCAGAGATTTGTTTGCATAAGGAAAAGCCATAGGAATAGAGGAATAGAGACAAATATATCAGATACAATAACATGTGCCAACAAAAACACATACACCTCTCCTCACATGGGTTTGGTCTACTTTTATTTTACCCTGCAGACCAGGAGAAATGGCACATCCTTCCCCTAACTCCCTCTTTTGAGAATATGCGTCATTTATAGCTACATATGATCAGAATTTATAAAGATAATTGCTAATCTATTCAGTAAAAAAAAAAAATTTCATGGAGACACATTTTGCAGAATTTTTAAAGATCTTTGTTGCTAATTGTGTACTATTATTATTGCTATATGAGATAAATAGGATAACTGGGACTACCTTTTGTTCTTCAGCCACAACCATGAACGTTAGATGAACTCACAAACCTTTTTTTTAGCACACAGATACATATCGCAGTATTTCACCATATTCTTTCGTCTATTTTAACAAGATGTACAGTCCCTGCTCAAGAAATGCGGACATCATGATGCTACCCCATCATATTTCACTGTAGGTTTTTATTTTTGAGATGTGGTCAGCGTTACATTCATAACACACCCATCATCTGTAATTGTGGTCTCATGCAACCCACAAAATCTTTTTCCACATTAGAACTAGGTCACCATAAATAAACTCTATAGATATGTTGATAGGCTTTCACATCTTTTTGAGTAATAATTCCTTTCCCAACCATTAAAGCCTAGTGCTATTACGCACTGTGTAACTTTTGACACAAGCAATTTACTACATATAAACTCTCAACTCTGGTACCTTCACAGTGTTTGTTTGTTCATCTTTTTCTCTCATAATTCTCCTTGTTTGCTTGAGCTTTGTGAGAAGACATTTTCTGGCAAGTGTCTCCACTTCCTGGAGACTGAATTTTGCTAATTTAGCCATAAATTTAAATAAACCTCTTTAGTCTTCATTTTCACTGTGGTCTTATGACCATCTAAATATTTATCTTTAGATGAGCTATGTGCTATTCATCTAGAAAAAAAAAAAAAAAAAAATTCTGCAGGCCCAAATACGTTATGTAAAACATAATGTCATATTTAAATAATTCATTTGAGTTTCATAATGAAAATGCTTAAGGTAAAAAAAAAAAAATGTATGCAGGTTTTCATCTTGGATGATTTTAAAATTCTTGTTTGTTTTAAAACATCTTGGACCATTTTAAATGGTTTCTCCAAAAATAACTTGACTATTAAAACTATTTCTGAAAATTCAAAATGCAAATCTATGTTCATGTTTAGGTTCTAATATACGAAGCTCAGGGTTAGAAATCATAATAAGGAATTCCATATCAGCATAAAATGACAGCCTCGTCCCAGGGTTGTTTGTGCTGCATCTGCCATTATTGTTTAGGAGCTGTGGATGCTGAATAACTGCTGTCATGTCAAATATTTCCGTAGGTCTCTCCTCGTCTTTTGCAGTGAAGACAGATACACACACACACACACACACACAGATAGAAATGTCCCGCAGTTACAGCACAGCACTACGACCTTTCTGCAGGCAAGGAGGAATAACAAAGCTGCGGAGATGTTGAGTATACGACAGGCGTGTGACAGAAGCTGGCTGAGCCGTGCTGGTTAGTTGCTACTCAGGCAGAGATACGACTTGCTCAGCCATTACACATGATTGCAGCACAACACACAAAGCCACGCAGCTGAGGCATGCTCTGTCACATTCTCATCAAAACGCTTTTAGGACGATCATTTTAAAAAGCACCCAGAGGTCATACTTTCCAGCCCTGATTGTAGCGGGAGAGAGAAAGTAAGAGGAGGAGGAAAAATCATACTCTATCAGGATTTCGCAATCAATACAACTTGTCTGTGAAGTGGATCAATAATGCATCTCCTTTGAAACCATCAATCACGTCAGAGTTGGGAATAAAAAGCATAATTAGGACCACAGTTCCTTAAACATCCTCCCTTGACGTCTTTCAGGACCAAAGAAAGACACCATTCTGCGTCATTAACGTTGTATTATTGTGTGATGAAGCACACTGCTGAGCACTTCCCCTCAGCTGCCTGAGGCTCTGTGGGTGCAAAATGACGTTTTGTACTGTTCCAGGATCAGCCATCATAACCTTAATAATTCCAGGAAAAAAAATCTGAAACCGCACATTAAAAGCATCAAGCTCGAGACTTCTATTTCATTATTCCCATCCACATAATGGCTTTTTCTTTTGAGAAAGCCTTGTGACCCTGATATGATTTCCGAGCATGTTGAATGGCTTGGTCTGAACCAGCGTTTTCTTATTTCTCAATGTCAAAGATGAGAATAATTAGACTTGATCACCACATAGTTCTGCCTGCTATGAATCACACAATGCCTGGGTAATGATAATCATGATGACGATGGTTTCTGAGAGGATGTGCGTCAGGTACGGGTGGCACACCAGCAGTTTAAATATATACATGTCGTTATTCATTATATAAAATTCCATTTGATGGTGATGATGGTGTTGCTGCTTGAAGGAGCTCACAATAGAGTGTTCAGAAATGTAGACCGGAGAAGTATGGAAGGAGGGAAATTCAGTTGGTTGAGAGGAAGTGCTAAAACTAGATTAAGTAATATATGTGATATTAGATTCCCTGTTTATAATTTTATTTAGAATGTATATTTTAGTTGTGTGTTTGATTGGCTTGGCTGCTTTTATTTTTTATTTATGTAGGCTTTGAACAACTTTACAAAAGTAACAAAAGTCAGCTGTTTTTTTTATAGTAAACCGGTAATACAATTTATATAGTAGTACGAGCAGATTGCAGAAGTTTCAAGAAAAATTATGGAAGCATCAATATTAAACTGTCGTTTGGAAAAGTCGGAGTGTACAGAGGTTACTAATAGCTATGAACAAATAAAAAATAATAATAATTCGTAGAAATATCAACGAATGAGAATTGTAACTTTTCAGAGCTATTGGTCTATGAAAAATATGTTAAATATGTTAATATGTTAATGTTAATATGTTAAAATAAGTTCAATCAATAACTATATATATAAATTCAATCAATAACGCTTTACATGAATTTAGACATCCTAACATGTGCAATAAACAATAATGAAAAAATTCAATATTTATTTGTGATTTGCTGTTTTTAAAGATTAATTTTAAGTGAGTATTATATATAAGCAAAGGTAAATGCAACAGTATGTTATACACTGATGATACCATTATATTAACAAAATTGTCTAATAATATTGGCTTCTAACTAAATATTGTCTGAAAAAACTTGGAAAACCAAGTAATATATTACAGTTGAGGACACTGGTGGAAACCTTAAAGGAAGTAAAGTGGAAAGCAATGAGTCTGTTCAGCTTCAAAAAGAATTACAAGATAGTCTGAGTGTTTTAATTCAGTTTGAGGGATGACTTCCTGACAAGGTATAACTATTATTCCTCGAATGCTAAGCTGTTTTAGGTGTCAATGTACAGGATGTGTAGCTGGAGTGTGCATACAGAAAATGAGATGTGAAAAATATGATGGTTAGAGCATTATAAATGTCAAGTGACTGATGGGCTCCACTGTTGTAATTGAGCTGCTTTCCACAGTGCAGCGTGTATGGAGGATGTCAAGTACAATTGAAAGCATAGGACGTACAAAAATATACAGCGAGCAGAAAGTTTGATGTGTGGAGGCATTGTGGGCATGTGGGAACAGAAATGACAGGAGAAATATTTTGACAGGGCTTGTGTGGGATGGAGTCAGAGGCTCTAACGCCATCCATCTTCTGTAACAGGGAAATTGTTAGTGTTGAATACAGAACATTTCTTGGCCTTCTATTATCAATATGATAAATATAGCTGCAATGCTTCTGAGTAGATCCACTGAGATCAAAACTATTTTAGAGGCAGCTATTCAAATTATTCATGATATGCACACACTCTAAACCTCGCGAAGTTTTGCAGTATTTTCTAACACTATTAGCATAAAGGAAATTACTATATGGAGATACAGATCCCTCAGATCCTTCACTGGCATATAACATGGCTTAGTGGACTGAAGAGTGCTATATAGAAAGGAAATGGGTATTTAGGGAGCTTAAATATACAAAGAAAATCTCTATCTCTGTCTTGTTTGCTTTCGAAAAATGATGATTCATGCACAAAGAAGGATTAAATATATTTCATTTTATATAATATCTTTTAAAGTGTGACTTTTTACTGGGAAAAAGTCTTAGGCCACTAGTATTTTCACCCACAAAAAATGGTTTTAAGTTATTTCTCTTTTGCTGCAGTGTGTCAGTATGAAATATCAGTTTGCATTACCAAACAATCTTTTTGCCAATTGTAATAATCCAGTGAGATTTTTGTTTGCACAAAGAGTCTGACAACAGCCAGTGCTCCACACAGAGATCTAATCTCATCATCATCCAGTCTGTCTGGAATGACATGAAGAAACAGAACAAACTGAGACTGACTAAATCCAGAAGAACTGTAGCAACATCTCCAAGAAGCTTTTGATACTTCATGCCATTCCAGATCTTTGTGCGGAGCACTGGCCGTATACAGTATGTATGTATGTGTTTGTGTGTGTGTGTGTATATATATAAGACCCTCTAACACTTGCACTCTATTCATTTTCTAACTCTATTCATTTTCTTTTTATTATGTGTGTGTGTGTGTGTGTGTGTGTGTGTGTATACACACACACACACATATATATATATATATATATATATATATATATATACATGCATGCATACATACATACATACAGTGAAAAGAGTAATGTAGACGTTTTCACCATGAAGCTTACGCTGGTGATAGCTACTGGAGAGAAAATGGATTTCACAGTAGATGATCTAATTTTCAGCAGTAAGAAAAAAAAGTGTTTTAAAGCTTGTTGTTTT